>JABMBR010004371.1:0-25962 GCA_018881525.1 Meteorus sp. PSUC_FEM 10030008
TATATATGTATATATATGTATATATTAATATATCTGTGTGTATGTCTGTGAAAGTACTAAGACACTGGGCTCACTGATGCGCTTGGCAACGCTCGAAGAAAAATATTAATTCAAACCACCGCCCTTTAAATTTGTCTCAATAACAATTGAACAGTCCACACATCACTCAAGTTCTCTCCTTTCTTTTATCTGTCTTCGTCTATTCTAATTATCCTCACAACACAATTCCGATTCACGCAATGGCAGCAACAGAATGAGGATTACAAAATGTACACCCGACCAAAGTCTTGTGTGTCTTGAGTACAAATTATTTTGTTATTGCACTCGAAAAGAATGAAGAAAAAAAAAACTTATTCACTCGCAGAGTTAAACTCGAGACTGTGAATGTTCAGTAAACTGTACACTATACATGTACATGTGCACGTAACATATATGTGGACACACTCTTTTGACAGATATGTGAACGATTACACCACTACAATGGTGAACGGTGAGCGGCGATGGTGGTGAATGTTACGAAGCGTGTATAGATCACACACGAGAGAGAGATGAGATGATACTGAGCGGTGTTTCGCGAGGACGTCGACCAATTGCACGTCAACGTCACCAACGTATGTATATATAGATATATTTTATATGTATGTATATTTATGTATATGTGAACACAGAGTACACAAGTGTATTTTTTCAGAAATATGTGTGCTCACTCTCGACACATTTAACTTGTGACAAAGTATTATCGAAAAGTTGAACGATGTGTTGAATTAAATATGTGTGTGAGTGTATGTTTAGAGAAAAGAGTGATATGTACACATAAGAGTGATAATACACACAGAGGCGAAAAAATATTTTTGCCGAGTCAAAGGATTATTATTTATTAGAATTGTTGGTTAATTCTCCCCGCTTGTCGATTTTGTTTAAGTACTCTCCAGGTTGTGTTTCTTGGTTTTATTTAAAATGGCGGCGCAGCCTCAATCGCGTTCCGGATTTCGCACGAATGCGAAAATGGATATAAGAGAACTCTGTGGAGCAGTGGAGGCTCGCGCGCGCACACACACCGTCGAGGAAGCACCAGCAGAAACAGAAAAATCCACCCACTGTGCTAGTGGATTTTCAATAGATATACATTTTGTATATGCGAATGGATGTTTATGTATGCGCATGAGTCGACTGATTGTTTCGTTGTGATTAAGTACGATGGCGCTGGGTTTGTAAGAGAGTGAATTTATCAAGAGAGATGACATAGCGCGGGAAAATTCAAAAGTCGGCTAGGTTTTTTCATGAATTTTGTTGTTTTTACTGTTTGGTGATCCCAAGCTATATTATTCATATTTTTTTTTAGTTTACAAGATAAACTATCTACGATGAAATTCGAATGAATATTCACAGCTACGAATCTTCGCATCAATTTTTAATGGAGAAGAAATAAGATGGAATGATTTGAATTGCATTGTGAAAGGTCAGACCCTAAATGTTTCTACTGAATTAATTCATCGAGTAATTATTTATTAAATTTCATAGTCATGGAATGGATGGCTGAGAGAAAGTCGGAGAGGAATAATTAATACGTCTTTCCACATTATTTCAAGAAATGTTGCATCACGCTCGACTGAATGTTTGAACTACGTAAAAACTCATTAACAATTTAATTTGTTACCTCATGAACACTCATCCATTCCAAGACCTTCACGAAACTTTATGAATAGTTTCATATTGGATGAATCGAAATGTCACGTGGATATTTCAATGCAACGATATTTATTTTTTATAGCTTAGAAAGCGAATTGAGCTATTATTCCATCTTCCAATACATCTCCAATGATCTGGAAGAGTCATAGCCCGGAGCACACCTGAACGCAACGATTGAAATTGACATTATGTACATGTCGATATTACACAGACCAGAATTGCAATCAATCGCTACTTCCCATGAATAATTCCACCCACATCTTCTCTGATATGATATTGAATGATATCAAATGTTGAAAATACAAAAAAAATCGCATAGAGGGAATAAAAATGCATTCACTCACCAATGCTGATGTTGTTGATCAGGATCATCATCGTTCTCAGTATCGGAAGAGAAGCAAGAGTTGATATCACAGGAGCACTCAACACAAATATGAAACTGAACACTTTCACACATCACCAACTAAACAGAACTGATTTCTTATCACTCACATTGCCCTGTATAAACTTTTCCTACACAACATGAATCACTCACAACCCTCTTTGTTGCTACTACAGTTTAGGAACATTCAACAGTCCTGATATCGACTAAAGTTATTCTCATCATCGATTACGGAGGAAAAAAATGTTATCTGATAAATCACGCGTCAAGAATCTATAAATAGAATAACATTCCAATTTTGTACTTGATGTAAATCATTATTATGACACATTTTAATAAACTGATTTGAGTTCATATCGAAGTGGTGAATTTACGCAGTTGTTGATCAATTATTTCACAATCTTCAAATGATGCAGTATATTATTCAATAATCTCATTGTATTTACAGATATATCTGATATCGATAATCAAATTTGATCTACTAAGTTCAGACAAACACAATTCCTTATAACCCGAAGAAAATTCATCGATTGTTGAGGAAAAATCTGCTTTCAGTCCACCATCGATGTTCCAATAAACTCTCCATTAGAAAAAAAATTCCTATATCAAATGATTCTCATCAAACAACAATAATCGATAATCAATCCCACTATATACCTGTCAAATTCAACTTAGCTATCATTCCTTCATCTTATCAGTCGTAATTTTTATATGTACTGGCCGTTATCACAATTCTGGACTATCCCTCACTGCAGAGCGTCTCCGAATCCCGGCAAAAAATTTTTCGTGCAAATGGCGGCGAAGTCCTGCATTGTCATTGACTGTAAGAGTTCAACCAATCATTTTGAAATATTTGAGTGCCCGCGCACGACAGTGTAGCACACCGCAGCACCACCTATTGTCATATTAGAGCGTCGTTACAACTTCAAATTTTTAACGGTCGCTTTTGGGGCCGGTTCACGTTGCGGATGCTTTGTGGGGCGATCAATTCGTTATTTAAATGACCAGTCGTTTGTCGAGCCTGTTCGACTCATACAGAATAATTTTGCATAAACTTCGTAATATTCCAATGAATTCGAGGGTAAAATAGTTCTGATAAGTGCAAAATATTTATCTCCGCTGTATACAAACCCATATGTGTATGTTTGATTGCTGAATCGTGACAACACAAACAAAAACCAATGAATACATTTTGCGAAAGCTGACGAGATCATAAATGCATGCAGTGTGTATACATTCACTCGAAAAAACACCGTTGACGAAACTCTGGAATTCAAATTCGTCATAACTTTAACGAGATTAGAGGGGTAAAAGAAATATAAAATAAAACTGATAGACAATTAAAGTGATTAAAAATGTCTCATTTACGATACCAAAAAGAATTGAGTAACATAACCCGTATGGACGATGCAATCAAAGGACCCATGCCCCGATGGCAGAAGAAATGTCTTGAATCATCAAACTCCAGGTGCAGAGATACTTTTCATTCATTTTTATTATCATTCTCATTCAACCCATTTTCTTCCTTAAATCAATCAGGTCATGTTGTTTCAATTGCAAACAAATGATCCTTAATAGAATTCGTCTCACTCACAATTCACCAATGTTATGGTAATAGCTCTTCCATAGTAGATGGAGGAACCAATATTGAACCTCATTAAAATTGGAATCCCGTTATTTTAAACGAATTACAATCCATATGTGTTAACGTCGAATCCATTTCAGCATCAATGCCAGCCTGAACGCTTCGAGAAAGGGAATAAGCACTTCAATGGCTAATATTACTCTTGGGAAAACCCCCACAAAACGCCCGGAAGTTCGAACGAAAAAAACACCAAAAAGTGCAAAGAAATCACCGAGTAGAGGAAATGCAACGACACCTGGAAAAACACCGAGTGGTGGTGATAGATTCATACCTTCTAGATCAACAACAAATTTTGACTTAGCTTATCATAAGGTAGGAAGTGAGCGATTAATATCCACTATCAAACCTGTTGCTCATATCGTTTCATAATCGAACTAACGGGTTCTCGATCTGGCATAAATTTCAACAGTTGCATCAGCATAATTCCGATCAAGAAAGTGAAAAAACCGATTCAACAAGTCCATCGAAAAAAGAAATGCAACGATTAATCAGTGAAAACATAACTGGAATTGATGTGAATAATGTGAGAGTACTCTCATACCAAAATAAAGCACCAGCACCACCTGATGGTTATCAAAATCCATTGAGAGTTGTGTACAGTCAAACTAAAACACCTGCCAGCGTGAAAACATCAAGTAGATACATACCTCAAGCACCAGATCGTATTCTGGACGCGCCGGAAATTGTTGATGACTATTGTGAGTATCAGATGTCTAGTCCAAAACAATTTTTCGTGCATTGGTTTTATAATGAACCAGCGAAAATAACTATTTGTTTGTATTCACAGATCTGAATTTGGTTGACTGGTCTCCTAGTAATGTTTTAGCAGTCGCTCTAGCTGGCAATGTTTACTTATGGAATGCCGGAACGGGTACAATAGAACAATTATTCGAATTAGAAGGAAATGATTACGTTTGCTCAGTTGCTTGGATACAAGAGGGTCCATACTTGGCAGTAGGGACACCATCAGGGAATACAGAATTGTGGGATTGTGCGCAAATGAAACGCGTTAGGATAATGAATGGCCATGCTGCACGTGTTGGTTCCTTAGCTTGGAATGCTCATATTCTTAGCAGCGGATGCAGGTATGAACATTTTTTCCGAAAAATATTGAATGTGGTCGTACATGTAAGAATAAAATTCTTGCATGATATCATAATATCCTCGTCCATTTCAGATCTGGTCAAATTGTCCATCATGATGTAAGACAGCGTGATCATATTGTCGCATCTGTTAATGCTCATGCACAAGAGGTTTGTGGTTTGAAATGGTCGCCAGATGGAAAATATTTAGCTAGCGGTGGCAATGATAATATGTTACAAATTTGGTCAGCTATCAGTGGGCAAAATCACGCACATCGTCAACCGATTTATTCATTGAATCAGCATCAGGCTGCCGTTAAAGCATTGGCATGGTGTCCATGGCAAATGAATGTTCTCGCTAGTGGTGGAGGAACTGCTGATCGTTCAATACGTTTTTGGAATATCAATAATGGCACATGTTTAAATACAATCGACACAAAGTCTCAAGTCTGTTCATTACTGTGGTCATCAACTTACAAAGAAATTGTCTCCGGCCATGGCTATGCACAGAATCAATTGACTATCTGGAAATATCCATCAATGAACAAAGTTGCGGAATTGATTGGACATACTAGTCGTGTATTACATTTAGCCATGTCACCGGACGGTACGACCGTGATGAGTGCAGGCGCCGATGAGACATTAAGACTGTGGAAGTGTTTCCAACCGGATCCACACAAGAAAAAAGAATACAAAGAAGTTAAATCCGTTGCATCCAAACTTAAACAATCCATTCGATAAATCTCACATATTATGATTATTCCTTATCTTTATTTACTGTAGCTTCCCAGAAGTTCGTGAAATAAGTTGATATATTGAATTGACGATAAATAAATTTCTTTTTTATTTATTTTACATGACTGAATTATGTACAGATACAATTTATTTGTTCGAGGTATTTTTGTTTATTCTTTTTTCGCACGATGTATCACTTATTACACTCGCGCCTCATGGTTCTTTCATCCCAATTGCTAAATAGAGAAAATATAAGCTCATTATTATGTAGCTCTAATTAGATCGGCCCTGTTTTAAAATGTGGGTAAAAGGTACAAATATTTTTACATTTCAATGGAACTTTCATATATTTTTTTACTGGTAGCTTGGATGATCTTTAACTATAAGTGATGTTGACATTCTAATGTAGATCAAAAAATCAATAAAAATGTCATGATAAATATTAATTAGTAGGGAACGAGGTGTGAGTGCTATCTATAAAAAAACCTACCAATATAATCTACCCCAGATATTCATCTGCAAAAGAACCTGTTGATTAATGCGCCGGATAATGCAGAGACTCTATATATGAGCTCTCATACATACACTTAATACCCACTACCATGAAACCGTACATTCTTTACGCCCGTCAAATGAATCCACCTCTTGACCAACGTTCCCCCGAATCCTACACCACTGCCACTGACGCGCAGGTATATCGAAGTTCCGACACTAACACAAACCAGTAATTATTCGATTCTTCCGAGTGGGAAATATTCCATACTTGTGAACGACTCGCAGAACAATCACAAAATCATTCAACGACATGATGGAATGAAGAAAAATGTAACAAACAATTGATCAATTTCAAATTTTTTAAAAACATATACAATATACTACAAAAAAACAAACTCAAATAATGAACACATCAGACAATAAAAGCCTATTGAAACCCGAAGACCGACAAACTGATCCAACTTCAATGAACAAAAGTGAAAAACACAATGTCGATGATGAAGATGAGTGGTGGGCGAGTGATAGTGGATCGAGCACGGGATCATATTACTCGGATTCCGATAGGTGAGATGAAAACTTTTATGATACATCAAATGTTCTGAATATTTTTATCTTATCCATTTCATTTACTGTTTCATAGTAGTTCCATTGTTGAATGGGAGGCGGATATTAGTCCCACTGGTGAAGTATTTTATATCGAGTCATCTCAAGATACTCCGGGGAATAACGCAAAGCCATGCAATGAACAGGCAAAATCGCCACCACCAGAATTGATGAGACGTCGCAGTACAAGAGCAGGAAAATTGATGAGACTGATAAGAAGGAGGGAAAGTAAGAGATACAGTGTAAGAGCAAAAAAGTCTAAAAATATCCTCTCCAAACAAAGTGATACCAATCTTCATAAAGAGGGTGGAAATAGCAATAAAGAAGTCAAATTCCAGGATTATCAGGTGAACAGTAAAAGAAGACAAACGAATAAAACAATTGCTAACTTCATGTTACGCAGTACAAGTAGAAGTAAAGCGCAATATTTAACAAATGTTTTTTTTCTACAAATTTTTTTCCCATCGGAGGAAACAGGCAGGTGAAATACGAGAAGTAATGCTGTGGATTGATCCAGATAAACGACACAAATTGGGACGCAGAGCAACGTTGTGTGAAGCTTATTTAGGAATAACGCCAGGCGATTTTTCAGATAAAATTCGTGTGATGGTGGCGGGATTTATTCCAGATGGTGAAGCGATGAAGAATAAAAATATCAAAATTGGTGATTGGTTACGTAGTATAAATTCACGTGATGTGACAGCGAATAACTTGGAATATATACTCAGTGAAATAACAAGTCCAATGAGTATCAAACTAGAATTACAACGTGTGGCTGGCATCGAAGTCACGACCGATACACCATCATCAGCAGTTCCAAAACAATCAGCTCGTGTCAGGCGATTAGTTGATCGTGAAGAGAGCAAACGATTCATGGAATCGTTACTGGATTATTCGTTTGGTATCATTTACCTGAAAACAACAGGATTAACTGAGACAGGACCAGAGCTTCAAGGTGTCACCTACACATACCCAAGATCCGAAAGCAAATCATCGCACTCAATATTGTGCACTGCACGTGGTGCATTCATAACACTGAATCATATGTTACCCGAGACGATTAATTCGAAGCCATTGAGTACAACAATTTCAGTCGGGAGTGAACAAATTCATGTTCTGTATATGCCAAGAGGTGAAGAACTGTTGCTTCTAGCGATTCCAGAAAGATGGTACAGTTTAGATGAATCTTCCGAACTATTGAATAATATCGTACGCACATTAGAATTTTCGTATCAGTCATTGCACAATTGTTTCACAAATAACAACAATCATTCAGGACTGGATCACTTTTTCTTTCTGGTATTCACTGGATTGTTAAATATCTCTGATAGTTGTCAACGAGACGATGTTAACGAAGATGAGGAGGCCATTTCTGTTGCCAGTGATGACAAGTCACCATTTAGAAAACTTGTTAAGAATCGCCGGGTTAATAGTGAGTTTGAAAGTATCATCGGTGCTGTTCAACAGATCAACTTACCACGTGATGCGCAGATTCAAATTGATGCGGCATTGAATGAGATGGAGGCGATGGATTATAGAGATTGGAATGAGGATCCAATGGACTGCCAGCGATTATATACAATATTAGGTACATGTTTGTATCACAAGAGTTATTTATTAGCATCACATTTATTTCGTGATGACTTGATTGACATTAACTCATTCCTACGTCAAAATGGATTGTTGAATTTGATCGAAAATGAACCGATAAAATCGTTAGTTGTGTGGCGATCAGTTTATCCACAGTCTTGCCATCGTGGAATTATCGATAATGTTGATACTCAGATCAGTGTACCGAATGGTAAATGGTTCATTCTCGTGGTCGGTTTCGGTCACGAATTGTTGGCAGCTATTTTGGAATGTGGTGGGTGTACAGCACAACCTGATGATAATGATGGCCCCGATGTTTTTTATGTTGAGGAAGCTCAAGAAACTTTAAAACATGTACAAAAAATTGGGATATCAACATTAGCAGAGAAATGGATCACATCTAATGCTAGACCTGAAACTATTGATATAAAAGACCGTACATGTACGAAAACCACCTCAACAATCACGGAAAACTTATTGGGATTAATAAAAACTCAAGATAATTCCAACTCAGTATCTGTTAAAAATCATCCCAGTCCAGGTGGCAATAAAAAGGTACCAGAAGTTACATCCATTCTGAAAAAACGGAGTCCAGAGGAGAGTCCTGTAATGTCTGGATCGGGTAAGTTGATGAAATATAATTCTCCCGGATTGAACAAACATTTTTGACGAATTCATCAATCGCCATATTCGTTTTGTGATTTTAGTATACTCATTGCAAACGTCGGAGGACTCGATGAGCCAAGGTACTGGTGCTGTTAGTGAAATGAGTGATGAAGCTATGCCAATCTTAGGAAGACGTGCAACACGTGAGAAAACTATTGCTGCTTCCAAACATTCAGACGATAGTGATTCAGATGTAGACATGTATCGAGTGAGTATAAACTATTTTGGAAGAAAATTCTCGGGATTAAGTCGATCAAAGCAAAAAAAACAGGAATTGATGAAAATATTTGGACATTTATTTTCCAGAATGAGAGTCAGACATGTTCAATGGATGTAACTGACATTCGTGAAAATCTCCTGAATCAAGCCGAGTATATATCACCCATGCGATTGACTGCAGGCGAGAAGAATTGCCTGATGCACTTTGTTTATTTAGATGCACTCGAAGGAGTTTTGTTGTCATCGCGAACGCTCGAAAATTCAGACAAAAATTCCGAAATTATGAATACGTTCAATGAATGTGCTCAAACTATACATCGGTTATTGAATAATGCAGTTAAATTTAAGAAAATGTTGAACGATGAGGATGACACAACAGCAATCAACAAAAATCTTGTTGCAATCAAAGAACATGGCGTTTTATTTGACTATGAGAATTCATCATTTTGGGTAGTTGGTCGATTGTTTGCAGCACCCCATGTTAAAGAGTTCTATGTTTGTTATGAAGATTCAGTACCACAGAATCTCATAGAAATGGCATTCAGATTACATGGAACATGGAGCTGATGATCATTCCTATACTGTAGTTTCTAATATCCACATTGATGATTCTCCAAATGAAGATATGAAAGTTCATTGTAAAAATACTCTTTAATGAATTGTACAAATATTTATGACACAATATTAATACTATCAATAATTCTCCGGAAGATGTTGCCAGCACGACAAAATATTATATCCATTTCAAAACATAATTAACGGTTGTACGATGGTGCAATTCACTGTCTACGAATTTACAAAAATCTGATCGTCACTATCGATCATCTTCTTCATTTCGAACGGCTTCAACATTACGCGATTCATCCTCGAGTTCCAAAATTTTTCCAGATGACTCTGAGTTGAACTTCACAACAATTGATGCACCAGTCATTTTACTCCCATAATGTCCAGCCCAGAATCGCCTATCAACTCCACCATGTTCGAAGTAGATTTTCCGCAATCCTGGACTAAAGTCTTTAAATTCGTGTTCGAACTATTGATGAAAGAAACCAATCTTAATTTATACTTTCCAAATAATTTTAGAAGGAGAGATAATACACATTCAAAACGTGGAATTTCAACATACGTGGTGCCACATATTTTGATCTGCATTTTCAATAATTTCTTGGTTGTAGATGTGATCCAATAAGTCATCGTCCTCTCCTAATAGACTCACCTTGCATTCGTAGAATGCCTTGCAATCCCATCTAGCACTGAACCATTCACTTATCTTCAGAAAAAAAAAATAACAATTTGAATATGAAGAAAATTCTCGAATAAACAACGAATGTGACATAAGCAAGTTAGGATCAGTTGGAGCAAACTCCAGGTTTTAGTATTATAAAATTTGACTTTTTAGATTTACCAAGACCGATGGATGTAGCTTATCCAACAAATACGGTGACAAACCTTCCTTCACCAGATCAACTGTTTGTGTTTTCGAACATAACTTAAACGATGTTACAAAACAACAATTGGTCCCTTCGAATACTGGATCATTAGGTAATGGAGGTACTCCACGAGGAGGACTCTCTACGACCCATCTGTGACCGCCTTGCCTCGTTATTTCCCAATGTTTGAAACCATCACGTCCCGAATGGTTTTTCAATAGATTTCTGCCAATTGGCTTTTTTTTACATAAACTGTAATAAGTGTCCCACGGAATCTCTAAATCCGATTGTAAGTGATGCCCATTCATATGTTCAGCTTTTTTCTTCCACACATATTCTCGCAATAGTTTTCCCCATTTCACACAAACTACTTGACAATTTGCCAGTGATTCATAATCAACATACTGACAGAAAATATCGGCTATCAATTCTTCAGGGACATACACACCACATAGTATAAGACCATTATCACTGTTTTCCTCGTAAGGTATTCGCGATGTGTCACCCATATCCATCTCACTTAGAATAGAATGGACAATAATACATTGGAATGGACTATTTTAAAAATGTATGTCAACTGTCTTGAATCTTATCAATGCAATTATTCACAGGCTTTCGCAATTGTGTGACTATGGAGTCGTCGGACAGTTACAACTGTGATGAGCTTGTTTATGATAACAAAAATATCCGTAACCTCAAAAATAATATCTCTACGGTGTGAAATTAAATCAATGAGTCACAAACGCTTTATGAAATAGCATTTATTCAATACTGTTAATTCACTTCTATTATTAGTAAATGAGTGTATTATCTGCCACGTAGTATCCGAGTTATACGAAAATCAATGATTGGGGTAGGCACTTTGATGATCTGTAGTTCCATCAATAAACGTTCATCACTATACTATGAATTATGATAATGTTGAAAATGTTATGGATATCCAGAAAGCGTGGCAGTTGGATAGGAATTCAAATCAGATATGACCAAGAAATTATCGATTGAAAGACTTCATGGTTTCTTCCTTTCCCAACATTGACAATGAATTGAATTTTTGTATAAGAATCGATATGTGATAACTTCTGCATTCATGTACAAATATTTATATGACAATACCAATTAATTATGCTCAATAGAAAATTGTTGCCAGCAACATTCAATCGTGAACTCTTTTCAATTATAATCAATAAATGAATGACAGTGTGAGTTGTCCTCACGAACAAACTATGATCTTATATCATTCTATTAATGCGTTTTCATCCTCATAAACATTCATCCACTTTCTATTTTCTTCCTTGCAGCGAATTATTTTCATGTTTATACGATCTGAATTTCACAATGACTGATGCACCAGCCATCTTACTTCCATAATGTCCAGCCCAAAATAAACTGTCCTTTCCACTATGTTGGAATACTATTTTTCGTAATCCTGGACCATAATTTTTGAATTCATGTTGAAACTAAAGGGAACAAAATCGTAGATCATCAATTCAGAAATAGACAATTCAGAATAACGGAATGACATGGATTATAAACTCACGTGGTGCCACAAATTCTGTCTTTCATCTACAATATTTTCTCTGAAATGATACGTATCCAATAATGTATCATCTGCTGCTGATAGTACAACAGTGCATCCATAATCCGCTTTACAGTCCCATCGAGCACTGTACCATTCACCAACCTTTGGGCAAAAAATATTGAGTACCAATGAGGAACGTATTCAATGCAATGAATGAAATGATGAGCATCCTACACATTCTTCATGAGAGATCATTTACCACAATGGACGGCTGCAAGGTGTCAAGCAATAACGGTGATAGTCCTTCCTTCTCTAAATTAATTATTTGTTGTTTTGAACACAATGCATATGAAGTAGCAAAGCAGTAGTTCTTCCCTTCGAATACTGAATTATCTGGCAATGGTGGTACACCGATCGGTGGAGTTTCACATTTCCAATGATCACCACCATGATTAATTATTGTCCAATGTGAAAGACCATCAGATCCTGAATGATTTTTCAAGAGATTCCTATCAAATGGTTTTTTTCGACACAGAGTGTAATATACATGCCATGGAATTTCTTTCGGCAAATGAATTGATTGTCCGATAATATATTCAGCTTTTTTTCTCCAAAGATACTCTTGCAATAAATTCTTCCATCTCGTACACACCAATTGACAACTTAGTAATGATTTGTGGTCAACGAAACACAAAATTTCAGCAATCAATTCCTCAGGAATATATTTATCACACAATATGAGACCATTATTCTCGTCATATGGAAATCTCTGTGTATTACTTGTTTGTGTCTGTCCCATAACTCTAGAAAAGTCATATACATCTGATCAGATATTAACTCCATTCATTCATTACTTTACCTTTACAGTTCTGAACTTTTGAGAAGAAAAAATTCAGGATTCTCATGCAATTGTAGATTAATATGACTATCAACTGATTGTGAATGATTAAATTTATCTTTCATTCCTTTACCCAAAGATAACCTCGAATATAGTTCCTGAAGGAAAAAAGCAAGGCAGGACGAATAACCCAACCAGTATGATGAGTTAATATTTAAATAGAGCGTGAATATCGAGTATGAGTCAGAGTATGTCCGGAAAATCAATTTTTCCTCTCTCTTCTGTGATACCAAACATATTGCATCATGTAATAAATAACTGTCGAGAATATTACGTTGCGAAAATTCGCAAAGTTGAAAGGAAAAATTGATGTGGCGCTCTCATGCGTCGAGTTTTCACGACTTGTCATTTGATTCGATTGGTATTTTTAATGTGATCATGTTTTTCATCTGTATGAAATGGCTGATAATAATATGGATAATCTCGATAGGAATGTTCCAGTTAGTTGAACAATTCATATCCAACAAAAAAAATGAGTGATCATAGATTAGAAAACAATCATTCTACACCGAGAATTCAACTCAAGTATGACATAGAATGATTTTGAGTGTGAAAGCGATGTCCTTTCTTGCCAAGTTACAAGACGTTTCTATCATTTCCGGACACTGTATTCGGATGAGTATGGTGTCTCAATCACTCTGTAAGATTGTTGCCAGGTTATGAAGTAAAATGAATAAGACACTCGTTATTATCTCAGTACGATGTATTAACGATGTTATCATACAAGTTTGTGTACCAAAATAATTTAAAGGAAATATGTTCGTGGTTTCCGTACGCTGAATAATGGCATACGATTACGATGTTGGATTCTCTTAGGTAATGGGAATCGTATGCTCGAATCGTGGAATTGTTTAACTTGTGGCCGACGACAATTAGCAGCTGTGACAACCTCCACTTTAATAATCTGTATTGAATGGGCACGAGCACGATGACGAGCACCCATATCACGGTAACATTGAGTTACTGCACCGCTCACAGACAGATCCCGGTATTCACGGTACATGTTATGTGTACCAGATCGCGAATCATATCTCAACCAGATACCAAAATTCTTGATCTTGCTTGGTGTCTTCTCTGGAATCTGGAATTAATACGATTGCATTGAGAATCATTAGAAGATGCAACAAATCTTCAGAGCGAAATATTTGTTAACGTAATGACCATAATTGCAGTTAAACTGTATTTGCTGAATTCAAAAGCGATTTAGAAGCTTTGAATCTGTTGTATGCAATCAGTATCCACCATGGGAGGGTGCTCTTATAAATTGGAAACTCTTAATTTACGGTGTGGTCCTTCTTTATTATGAACCATAGTTCACTCAAAAACTAGATAGGATTAAAAGTATTTGTTCTCCACTCATTTACCTGTTTCAATGAGACAATTTCACCAGTAGATTTCTTGAATTTTTTCAGTTGTCTCAAGAAGTACCAGAATCGTGATTTAGCCACTATTGCATCGGGTGCGAAAATTCTCATTTTATACAAAGGAGTTGTCTTCTCTTTCTCCGTTGGGAGCTTCCGCCCAATCACTTCATATTCCTTCAACTGCAACACGAAGTAAGGCATTAAAATTGAGGTTATGTTACCCAAACATTGTGATACAGTTCGACAAATATATTCCAGTAGAAGTTATCGGATATTATTTCATGTCGTACATGAAAAAATTATTTTCATTTCGAAAATGTGCATTAATCATTTCCAATTTTCATATTTTATGGATTAATCAAGTAAATAATTAGCCGAAATCAATGTGCCATGCTGTCGACATAACCGCATTTTCCCCAATAGGTGTAAACAGGATCACCGTTTTGAAATACCGCACAAATATATGATTAATATGCTTAAACAACATGAAAATAATTTTTTCTACAATTTTTACATCGAATTTTCGCCAAAATCTTCATAAAATCACTTACTTCTCCCTTCGCTTTCATCGTGGCGTGCGACCTTTACCAGGGTATCCAGAAAAAGAGGTTTTACAGCTTGCCGTAATGCCGACTGGGTGTCTAATGCGACGTGGTTTGACGCGCGCGCTTCCCGGAAATTGTCGGAGAGCGGCAATTATGTTCAAATTCGAAAATACAACATGGCGCTCCCGCCTGAAAGTTAATAAAACTGAAAATACAACAACATAATGTTAACCGGAATAAATTGGACACCAGGGGATGAATCATTTTCCAAACAGGAATCACTCACTATCAATTTATCGAGAGAAGTCAAATGCTCCACATTTATTGTCAAATAAACATAGCTTTATCAAATGACATTATACTCTTATCAGTGTGTTGTAATAAATTTACATCAACAATTGATCAAGTGAACACTCAAGCATCATCATGCTTTAACAAAGGTGAGAATAACTACATCATTAGCACCAGTGTTGATACCTCCATCTTCACCTTCGAATGAACATTCGAGATTTACATAGTAAATTTTGTGTTTTCATCAATATTCCCTTCAAATAACTAGTAAAACTTAATAAATGTGAATAAAGTTTCGAAATTTTTCACCAATGCGCCCAAAAATGAACGGAAACATAGGAAATAGAAATGATATGCCCATACGTGATTAACATATAATCAATGCCATGTGTCAACGGATTGTTCATTAAAAAAGTGGACTCCTACGACGACCTATAAATAACCCGATATTTTTCACTGAAAATTACAAATTCCCGTCCGCTCTCCCTCCCCATCCACTTCGAAGATCACCAGAAATTTCATCGTCGATCTCCTTGTGCTGAAGATTCACCACTTTCATCATTGATCACATTCTGAGTATTCAGTCCTAAATCGCTCGTGAATTCATTCATTTCTGGTAAGTGTAATGGCCTATACAATCTCTCAAGTTGCTGTAAAGCATTAACTAAATTCGAAGTTGATTGACTCGTCGTCGGCTGAGCACTTGTACCACTACTCCGTACAGAATTCGAAATGCGATTCAATAAATCCCTAGTAGTCATTGAATGACTATGATTAGTTCCTGCGTATGGTGAGTTACGATTTTGCCTGGATGAAGCTCGTCTCAAAGCAGATCTATGTCTTGTATGTAAATTTCGATCAATATTTGATATGAGAATATTCCTCGTATTTTCCATTGCATTTTCAATCAAATCAATCCATTCATACTGTAATCTAGCGCGACATGATTTAAACCAATCAAGAATTGCTTCACGAGAACGATCGCGAGAATCAAGATCAGGAACAGACCGATTCGCTGTACCAAGTGATGCCGATCGATTCGTCCCACTATTATTAGCACTATTGTTATTGGTATTGGTATTGATATTAAAAGCGTTGTTATTCCTTTGATTATTACGACTCAGTAAACAAGCGCGAATGGCCATTGACATACGAGCATGGTCATATCGCGGATGTGGATTAGCAGATCTTGAACCTGGTTCCGAAAAATCTGAATGTGGTCGAAGCAGTGTAATTGCTGGATCTATAAAAGGCAGAGTATCGCGATCTACAGCTGCCGATACAGCATTCGTATCTGGAAGAGTCCGTTCTGAAGAAGTATTGGAAGGAGTAGTCGTAGAACTTGGGTCATCGTTTTGAACCATTGCAGACCCATTGGAAGTATTATCTGAATTATTCGCATTCGATGAGATAAGATCGGTTGATAATTGTGACGGGACGCGATTTACATTCATTGTTGGTGATGTTGATGACGAGCCTGATGATGAACTCGGTGTGTTACGAATGGATGCAACAGATGGTGTGATAATATTTGAGTTACGTGAATTTGCAACTGTCGTCACAGTGTCGTTTGGTATGTGCGGAACACTCGCATTGTTATTATTGTCACTGGAAGTTTGACTATTTGAATTAGTTGGTACACTATTGAATCCACCATTTGATGATGATCCTGATTGGGGATTACTTGATGAAGTTGGGCGATATCTCGCTGCAGCTCGCGCACGCATGGCTGCTTCGCGTCTGCCTGATCCACAAGAATGTGAACGTTGATTTTCACGCGGTATTAAATGTTTGTAGCGTTCTAATTCAGCAGGTGTTAGCTCGCGCGGATCAGAATCCACTCGATGTACTGGAATTTGGCCAAATGGACGTGTACGTGGTGTCAATGGACTCTGCGATTGATTGAGTAATTGCAGCATTTGTTCTTGAAATGAGATTTTCTTAAACAGATCAGTGAATGGACGTGTTGTTAGACGAGCTTTCTCACTGAGATCATTCTTTTTCTCACTCGGTGCTTCCTCTTTGAGATCAGTGATATCAGGGACAACTTGCTCTTTATCTGCAATTGGTATTGGAACTTTAAATGTTCCGATTATCATCGACAGTGCATCCAAAACCCGAACTGCTGTTAATCGACGACTTGGTTGAAGAACTAATAAATCACGTATCAAATTTTTCGTTCCGATCGAAACTCGACCATCATCTGGTATGTGATAATCGGCAGCTTTGATTTTGATGAACAATTGCGTTGGACTACTGTCGTAGAAAGGAAATTGTCCATAAAGCATCGTGAATAGAACTACACCCAGGGCCCACATGTCAGACGGTTTTCCCAGATATGGTTTGCCACATAGTACATCAGGTGAGATATACGCTGGCGACCCACGTTGATCTTTCAACAAATCATTTTCACTTGCTAAATGTTTTCCCAGACAGAAATTTGTTATTGTTATCTGAAATTAGATAAATGTCAGATCAATAATGAAGTTTTCCTTTCGGTCACGTTGAAATGACGCATGATGAAATAAGATTTATACATACCTTTCTTGATTTCCGATTCAACACGAGATTACCGAGTTTCAAATCTCTATGAACGATATTTCTCTTATGCAATTCGGCAACGATTCTCACTGTATCAGTGAATATCAATAAACTTTCCTTTTCCGACAATTTTTTTTCTTTAATAACATGATGTTGGAGATTGAGAAGTTCATCATTCTTCGGATTAAAGTCGTGTGATGTAAGACAATCGAGAACCAAACACAAACGGCGTCTCAATGTACCAGAGTAGACACGACCATTGGGTGAGGGTAGCTCATCCAATGCTAAATCCTGAAATTGTATATTTCTCATTTGACTCTCATGTTAGAGAAGTGATAGAAAAATCACTAACATAGCAGAGCGTGCAAGAGATCCCCCATCCTCATACCTTAAAGATTCCATGATGATGTACAACACCATCTTGGTTCTGTAATAAACTCAGGAGTGAATACTCAGCATGCAACAACATTTTCCCTTGTCGATCATCTTGTGTCTCAATTTCATTATCATTTCTGAGTGTTAGAATTTTGATAGTGTAATATTTATCAGTACCAGACTTTCTTGCTAAACACTGGACAATACTTTTCACTGGTGAAGTACCAATTGTGGGACCCAGAAGATAAGGACCAGCACGTTTGATTTTTTTCTGACAAACTTTTGTGCCGTATATTGGAATTTTGCTATAAAAATCGGCATTGTCCCTAGACAGCCTCCATGGGACTGATGCAGTATTTTGAGAGTTTGTCCATCCACTTGTTCCCGCTCGGCCAGTCACAATTTCAGGCACTTTTTGAACTTCCATGGCAGAATTTGATACTGGCGCATGTGGTACATAGCAACAACCGAGAATTTTTGCGTTATTCGGAATGCCGCACGCTATTCCCACATTTGTATCAATTTTATTAACTCCAGGTGGCGTACACATTGATGCTGTCGCAAAATTCAACTCGTTCGGATTATCAAGTGACATAGTACGACTCAATCCAGCATCTGATGCAGATGCTGTATTAACATCTGGCGACCTTTCAGTGGAGCCATTGTTCGGTATACTTTCAACATCATTTCCAACAAACGGAACATCAATATTCATATCAAATGAATCATTAACAATTGGTTCAACAATTGAAAGTGGCAAATGACTGTCTATGGACATAACTTGTGAAATGCTTTGTGATATTGCCTCATTGTTCGTTCCATCACTTGTATCCATTGATTCGTACCCATTTTCCATCGCATTTTGATTGTCACTCGATACGCCCACGTCATCCTCAATGTTATTTATCATATCTGGAAACAAAAATTATTTGTTAGCAAATAATCATTCAGAAAATTACATCATTTCCATTCGTAAACAGGAACGTTTCATGTCGACGTAGCGATAAGAATAATCGTCGTCCCAATTCGAAAAACTAATTGGCAAAAAATAACCCAATTTTATACAGATAATATTCCAATGTTCGTATATAATTACAGGTTATGTTTAATAGAATTATTTGGATCAACATCAATATCGTGAAAGCGTCATGATAACAGCTACATCACCAATGTAGGATGTCGTGATTACGTCAAGCATTATTAAAGTCAATACTGAACAAACGAAGGTTGAATCCATATTAAAAAAAAAAACAATGAAATAAAATCAAAATAGGTGAATTTTCCTATGTGCCCTTGACATGTGAATGAAAAATTAACAGTTCTATTTTCTCTTACCCAAAATTGAGATAACTATGTTATTGTTTTCGATATTTTTGATCCAATCTTCACCCCAAAATAGTTCTTAGTAAGATGATGACAACTATCGATTCAGAAGAATTAGCTGTAAAATTGCACAGACGGAACTAAGCACAAGCTAGAATACCCAGACCCAGAAGATAAATGCAAGTGTCGATACAGCTGTATTCTTAATACTTCAGATTGAGTTAGGTCTATTATTCTGTCTTTCAAAATTATATATGAGCACAGGTTAGGTTACACAGTTATGAATGCACATGCATGCCAGCACGTAGACAAAAATTTGTCTAACGTTTCAGACGTTCATATGATTGCAGTACTCAAATCACCTTCCGAACACATTCGATTGAAATTGTAAGAAGACATCACAAGATATCATGAATCAACTATTTGTATCAGAAAAATTTCGTAACACAAAAACAATGTTCCTATAAAGAACTACTTCAAATTTTCCCGCGCTTCAACACAAAATGTCAAGTCGATGTATGAGATCTCGAACCTATGAATTAACGATTCGATTTTCAATTTTCGACTATTGGAAAGGATGTCGATTGTCAAAGTTTCGATCCAACACTCCATTCACTCATTTTCTCACACATGCTCACACATATACAAATACACTTTGCACAATCCAATTGATGAAAGTGGTTTTCATGTCGGCCATCTTGTCATCAATGTGAATTAGTTCGTTTTATGCCGTAAGTTAATATTATTCGTCGATTGATATTATTAAGAAGGATTTGAGGTTATTGTGATTATGTTCAACAATCGAAACATATTAGTCTACTTGATACAATACAATAATCCTATATTCAATATTATGAACAATCTGAAGTTTATGTTTTATTATCATAATTATTATGAGTCACGTGATTGAATATGTGTGACGCGAATCTGTTGGCCGTTAACCATCATTATCATCATCATTGAACGACGGTGACTCATAAATTTGGTTTTGTTTTCGTGGAACGTATACAATTCCTCATGTATATGTATTACAAATGGAATATGTTCAACTAATACCATTGCACAATGTGACTGTGAGCTTTAAAGTGCACCAACAAATCTTTGCGCAACATTATTGCGTTTGGGAAAAATTGACAAAGCGAAAAAAAAATTAATATGAAATAAGGAGGAAGACAAAAGATAGAAGAGAAATTTTTCTGCACACTTAGCAAATCGAACTGACAAATGGACTCGTACATGTATATACTTTCATGACAAACAATACTTTTCTGTTGTCTGTTTTATTTATATTTAACAAATTTTCATATATGTATACTTAATTGCGTTGCTTTTTTTCAAAAGCAATTGACGAAGGTCATTTAAATGTGAGGAAATTTATGTCACTCAATTGAATCAAGTTTTCTTTTGTGGTCATGAGATTCTCCTCGATTTTTTTCGAATCTGTGGTTTTTATCTCTGCTTCTTAATCTCAGACTTCACGCACGGACATCGCATTTACTTAATATGAAAATAAATTTTTTATCTTGCAGAAAATGTGCGGTTGATAAAACGGAATATTATGATTTGAATCGAAGTACGTAGGATTCGGTTTGATTCTTCATTGGACTCGACATCGATAATTTAAGTCGATCTTCATAAAAATTATTTCGTGTATCAAAAATAATTGACATGATGGAGATCGATATTCCAGAATTCACTTCGAAAGATGATGAGATTCAATATTGGATGGATTTGGCGCAACAAATGTATCAAAGGTATTTTATCTAGTATATCAAAAATGCGAAGCGATAAGTTCCAATGTACATTTTCCGTTATTCTGACTATAATTATACATTGTAGGAAAGAAGATGTTGAGCATGAGCTCGAAGAATTTCAAGAGAGTTCACAGATGTTGGAAAAAGAATTGGAGACATCATTGGAACAATCAGAAAAAACCAATCGAGAATTGAGACAAAGGAATTCCAGACTTGCAACTGAAGTTGAACAACTGCGGTCTAGATTGGATCAACAAACGACAGACTGTACGGTTTTCCAAGCGCGTGCTTCTGAACTTGAATCTCAACATGATCAGTTAATAAAATACATTCGTGAGTTGGAGCAGAAAAATGATGATTTGGAAAGAGCTCATAGGTTCGTACTGTTAATTATTTACTGTTAACGAGCATTCATATTCAATACCGAATTGTTCATTTCACGCATAATCTCTATTCATATCTTTAGAATAAATCTGGCAACAGAGGAAGAAATTGAAGCTAAATTCAATTCAGCAATAGAAAAAAATGCTTTATTGGAATCAGAGCTGGATGAAAAAGAAAGTCTGAAAGTTTTAGCGCAAAGGATGATGGATGAAAATAGAGGTAAAGGAAATACAAATACATTCATTTAATGACCGTTCGACAGATATAATTCGTAACAATAAAATAACAAACAATCTATCCCAGTCTCTAACCTCCGCACTGTATGTTCACAGATCTCAAACAGGAAATGAAGCATTTGAAGCGACATTTCACCGATAATGATAAATCGGCGGATAAAGTTCGTGCTTTGATGGACAGCAATAAGTTACAAGTTGAATTGGAATCGAACACTCAATCTGTTATTGCACCACCACAAACAATATCATCAACAGTTCATCCACCATCGCCGGCATTAAAACGTAAGCTGCACAATGCACTTCGTAAAACCAAAAAAATACTCCGATTCTCAAAAAAAAAAGAGTATTAGGTTATGTTTCATTTCTTTTATATTTATGAATTTATATTTCGTCGTTCTTACATTCAATTGTCACAAAAAAAAGATAAATTTTTCAATCATTTAATATTAATAATCATCGCTGATACGCACTCAAACAAACACGCTTTTTATCCTCATTAAGTTTCATTAGTCTATATATGTTCTATTTATTTATTTATTTATGCTTTCATTTGATCGTGAATTCGATATGAAACCATAAACAAAGAGAAACAATGACTCACGACACATTCTTCTTCGCACTTACTAATCTCGATACTATTTTTCCTCAAACTGAGTTTATGATTATCATAAAACTTGGTAATTATAACTATCTCTGCTTTATTTGCAAACATAACAGATGCAAAAATATTTTCCTTTTCTGTAAATAAACATTGTTATTAAACTTAATAAAAGATCATTCGTATAAAATAATTTATATCGTATTTTTTTTCGATTTTTTTCATTATAAATTCTATCTATTAAGTGTACATTATCGTCATGATGTGATTATTCATTGAATGTAATTAATCGACTCTAACTTTGGCTGTTTATGTTCATTTCTTGTCATTCAGTTGGAAATGGCGGCATCAACAACAACAATAACAACATGAACATGCCAATGCCACCTTCGTCGAGGATACAAGCGATGAATTTGATTGGCGACTTGATGAGACGAGTGGGGGTAAGTTTCAAATTATTAACCAAAATATTCCAAAGAATACAGAGATCCACAAATTATCTTGAAAAATACTGTTGATGAATAATTGTACAAATTGCACGAAGTAGTGTTGAATAATTCTACCCAGCTTTTTGGCATGATTCTTTTTCACGTATTTGAGAACACAACTTTTTTTCTCTTCTCTCAACACTACACAAGAAAAATATTTATCCGGCAAATAAATTTTCGACAAAAATGAATCGCGTGAATTAGCGGTGATGTAGAGACGTAGAAATGGTATTTTGGTATATAGCTCGACAAGTGGGTCTGCATGGACTGTAGGCGAGTGAAGTGTTCTTGTCCAAATGGAAATAATCCTGACACTCTGGATTCAAATACACTGATGAAAGCACCAATACAATGTATTAGCCAACAGCCAAAGTCAACCAAAAGCTGATGGAATGAATTTGTGCCTATCCACTACCAACACCCTGCAAATATTTCTCTTTTCACGATACAAAAACAATTATCGTCTTAATTAAATAGCAGGTCTTACGTTTTTATTGAGTTTTTGTTTAACTGCACACAACTCTTCGCTTTTATTATCTGAATACAGCAGTGATCACCATAATTCTGACCACAAAACTCCTGCTACTTTTCATCACGACAGTGTTTAGATATTATTTCAACATTTCTTTAATAAATTTTAGTACCAAAAATATTTCGTCAAAACAAATACCTCTCTTATCACTACGTGATGAAGAGTCGGAGGACTGACACTACGAAAATAAAAAAGATGTATTTGTCCTTATTTTACACTGTAAAATTCATGCACGTATAGCGCTTCTTCTCTTGAATTGTGCACCTACTTTCCAATAATCCATATTGCATGCATCAATTGAAGAGTTCTTCATATAATATTTACTAATGATTTCGTATTTTCTTCTCTTCAATTTTCCTCTGAATCAGGCCATGGAGAATAAACTGAACACATGTCGGAATACATCACGGGAGGATCAAGCAATGAGGGATTTATACAGGTAACGACACAGTTCAAATTTAATTCATAAATAAGGCTGTGCTGTTGTTGTTATCATTTATATTTGTTTCATTCACATTGTTATTACATTTCGTCATGTTGTCTTTAATAATGTGTATGGTGTTTCCTGCGCTTGATGAATCGGTGGAGTTGGAATAATGTTGGATAACAAAAAAAATTTAGATTACAGTAATCCACCGATGGTACAGGATATCAGCCACATGTACTTAATAACTCTACACAGCTCATTATGCTTCCACTCTAGTAATTAAGCTATCAATCATCCATAATTTCTGTG
Source organism: Meteorus sp. PSUC_FEM 10030008 (assembly GCA_018881525.1). Classification (NCBI taxonomy): domain Eukaryota; kingdom Metazoa; phylum Arthropoda; class Insecta; order Hymenoptera; family Braconidae; genus Meteorus; species Meteorus sp. PSUC_FEM 10030008. The sequence goes on from JABMBR010004371.1 coordinate 24,121, forward strand.
GTACTCATGTAGCTTTTCAGTTCTTCACAATAATTGTTCATCTTCTGTCTGATACAAATTACACAAAGAGAAAGAAAATTGAATGCTATGCCATTTGTGCAATGGCAATAACTATTTTGTTTTGTTTTCTGCTTCAACAATGCGCGCAATTTTTCCGGCTCGCTCATTATTATCATCACATTGTCAACATGCGCTGGTAGAATTTTATTTCTTTATTTTGTTAAAGATAATTCAGAAAAAAGGTGATTGAAATTAGAGAATGATGATATAGTGGAGGTATATTATTGCTCATGGAAAATGTGTGGCATTAGTTTTCTTTTTCACTTAATTTGACTGGAATTACAAATTATTTTTCATGTAATGAATTAGATATTACATTTATACATAGTATACACTATTTATTATTTTTATAGTTTGTAATGCTCAATTGTTAGTGATTATGTTTTAATTTCCTATCTAATTTTATTTTGTATACGAGCGAGAAGTTTTCTTATTTCCATTTTGTAAATTAGAATACTTTGGAAATCAATTTAATTAACTTCCTGCTTAGTATATTTTTTTAAATTGACTGTTTCGATTGTATTTTGAACCAATTGTTATATATCTCGGATTTAAATGAAGCTGGTAAAACGATTTACATTTCCAATATCGCTCAGTTCAAGCACGCTCAGCTGTTTAGTGCCCCCTCAGGCTTTTCTCTATTTACATAAGAAAATTCATAGTGACTTTAGTCTCTTGATTGATTATTTCTTGTTGTCATATCGCAAACTGTTGAAACTTGCACTACGTCAATGATTAGAGTAATTTTTAATCGATTCTAAATTATAATTTCTCTTTTAAACTCAAATGAACGTTTTTTATTCAATCGCTCTAACTTCTTTCCATTCATATTTCATAGTATTGCTATTGATCAAACAATTGTAAAGAATAAATTTCGTCAAAATAAAAAAATAATGTAACTGTGCGTTTGTACGGGAAATGTGAATTTGTGTTCTCATGATTAATCAAAAATTGTATGTAATATCCCTTACAGACTTAGAGTATTATACTCCTGTTCGTTTACAAATGAATGTAATTAATTAAGCATGTCAATCACACTGGGCATCCCATTCATCATATTTCATTGTAATTCATCGTTCATTTGTGCATTCTGTAGTATCAATGGTGATAATTTCTGTATTGAAAAGGAATGTTATCGAATCGTTGATGTGTGAAGAAAAAAAAACAAACATTTTCTAAATCTTTTCCATCAGGACAACGGCAATAAGACGTCAGGTGCGTGGCCTCGCCTTAGGCAACAACAATCACATATGACTATCAAAATATTGATAATTGGTATCAACAAAATACCTCTAAAATCCACATATAATCTTCACAACACCCCTCAATAGTATATTTTCAATCGCTTTTTATTCCAAAAATATATCTTCACGCCCGAAGATGGCTTTGCAAAGATGATGTTTGAGAAAATTGGTACGAAAGAGAGAAACAAACTTGTAATTCATATTTGGCAGTCAGTCGTACAAATGTTGTAAATATATATTTATTGATTTACATTTGCGATATGTATGATAATTGTAGACGTGTTGCTCATGTAGAAGATAATACTGCAGCGAAATTATTGTAGATAATCTTTCTTTATATGATCACTGAATAAAAAATTTAGTCAAAAATTCAATAGAGTAAAAAGAATGAAACAAAAAACACAATGACAATGGCCCAAATTGAACAGTGAATAAATAATCTCGATAAATGAACGTGAATTCCCAGCTGAAGCTATCAACATTAATGATTTCTATTTTGGATACGCGAGTCAAGATTGGACACTTATCCATTATTATA
>JABMBR010004372.1:0-25962 GCA_018881525.1 Meteorus sp. PSUC_FEM 10030008
ACTTTTTATTGTAAAACCCATAATACGAAAGTTATGAACAAAATGACGCGCAAAATTAAGGGATGAATTGTTTTGAAGTACAATAACTTTTTTTTTATTGATTGTATGGAAAATATTCATCAGAGCGTTTTTATAGAACATCTCTTTGCGAACATTTTCATATAATCATGCGTTCTTATTTTATCCAAATTATCCATGCACACTACTTTTGAGAAAGATCTGTTTCGTATGTATGTATGTGGATATGTATATGTACATATACATGTACTTATACATATCCACATACATATATACATACATACAGAGCTCCACCGATCTGTCAACCTTGAATTTTAAAACCGTCAATATGAACATTTCGGAATGTTTACAAGGATCAATTACCACCAATCACCACCAATATAATGGACAATATTTGGAAACGTCGATGAGTCAGGAAAAGATTTTAAATTCATATTGTTACTCATCCAAATGTTCGGTCAGTTTTGATACAAAAATAAATATTTTGATTTGGCTATCCGAAATCTGTTTTGGTATTCACATTAAATTGGTTCATTTCAAAAACAACGTCACAATACTGTCTACAGCTCGTATTGAATTTATCCCTCATATTTGTGTCAACAGCATTTGTGTTACTTTCAAATATTCCTTGTAGGTCTCATGGTTGATGATATGACGTCAATGAAGAAAAATTGTGGATCACTATGATATTGTCCCTCGTCGACATGCCGGAAAAACGTGAGTTAGAGTAATAATGGTGAATGGATTGGTCTTGTGGGAGCATCGCTCTTAAATTAATTCTGAGATTCTTTCCGAGAATGTTGAGAAAACACTGGAAAAATATTGGATACAACAGTTGTCGTAGAGCTTCGTTGCAAACTCTGGAAGAATTTGCGAGAGCCTGGTGGACGTGTTGGAGATCCTGGATCTTCTCTAAGATAGCTCCCGATAATTTCCATTGATGTTCTACTGCGATTTCCCAAGTGTAAATCACACATGGCACTTTGTAGCCTTGAATGATTCTCTAGAATGATCGATCTATCCACAGAAAACAGGAAAATCTCTTGGAAATTCCGAGTGTCACATTGTTATTCAGCCGATGAGTAGATTAGCACAGCATCACTCACAAGACTGTCTGCTATTGATAGTTTCGAAAAGTTTATACAGTCAGTATTGATATGAGTGATCATATCATTGGTTTTCTATGAAGAATTCGACTCATAACAACTTTGTGTAAACAAAATTCTTTCAATGCTTGTGACCTGATAGCTGTAATAAGTTTACACAAATGGCCTATGACGTATTATTTTATACTTAAACATTGGATTTCAATAATTGTGAACTCAATAGTGGCGATCTGAAAATTAAGTTGCCTGAGGAATTGACAGAGGAAATTCACAGAAAAATTTCACAAATGTTCATTAAATTCATTTTTTCAATTAATTTATTATGCTGATACCAATGATAATAAATTGATTGAATTCAAGAATTTTCCTTGAATTCAACAACTGCAATTGCATATTGGAAGGAAATCATGGGGGATAAATGTACAAAAAAACGCAGATAATGCTAAAAAAAATGAGACACATCAATTTATCGAAGCTTGTTGGGCAAACTGAAGTGACAAAAATTAAATATGGAAAAAAATACTGGTTTTTTTTAACGTTCATTGTCCCCCATTGTGATGACAAATGGTGCTTCCTTACGGAAAAGAAAAATTTACAATTAATAATCACAAGTTCTTACAATCATTCAGAATGACAATAAATTACAGTTTGTCCTATTGACGTTGCATTAAAATTCAATCGCACAATTCAGTATTAATTGTACATCAATCACAAGGCAACGGATTAGTTCGTATTGTTTCAAACTGTAAACTATCGTCCACAAGAAAATTACATACCAGAGAATATTCTCAATTTTATCTCCACCTCCCCTTTCTTAATATCAATAAAAAATAACGATTCAATTGAAATTGATCGGAAACACGGATGTATAACACCCGGATAATATACATGATCAAAGGTCACAGATTTTAAGGATGCGATAGAAAACAAAACAACTGTTGAAAAAACAAAAAATAGGAAACATACAAATAATGATAAAAATATAATCAAATTTAAAATTTTATTGACAATCCTTCTGTTCTTTGTTAAACCTTGTTGATTTTATCAAAAATAAAGCTCGAACAAATAGAAAGAAGAAGAAAACAGGATAAAAGAGCATGATAAGAAGTAGAATAATAAAAATTGGATTAGATGATCGAAAAATTTTAGAGACATGGCCGCAATTTCGTCTCAGAATTATTTTTCATACTTCGATCGTGTTTGATAAATTAAATAGATAAAAGTCGAAAATAATTTCAACAGCAGATTCATTGTGTTTGATTTGCCCCAACGGAAGACCCATCGAATCGCATTAATGAAAAGAAAAAGCGGAAAACAAATGTTTCTGTTCAGAGTACAACTTGTTCGATGAATTATTACATCATATTTTTGATTCATTCTTTACATCTCATGCAAATTATATAACAAAAAATCTGTGTATTCCGTAAGGGCAATAATACTGCGAGTAAAATAAGATGCTATGCGATAATATAGTTTCAAGCAATGGTTATCCTGCTAGTTGCTCGCCCCTATATATCATAGCGACGGAAGAAACTTAATTATAAAAAGTGAAAACATGAAAATAACAAAAACACTAAACATCGATTCATCAATTGATACCGAAAGAATAAAAACTCGTTGGATGTAATTTTTTTCCCCTCACTTCCTCATTTTCAAAGTAATTGATATCATTACTTATCGATAACTTTATTGAGAATTTTATTCTTCGCTTGATTATTTGCGTGATCGGCAGCGGTTGATTTGTCTTTTTTCTGCGTATTAGTTACGCTGTCGAGGCCAAGTTTACTGAGCGTGCGGAGTGCTGTCAATGCTGCTTGATCTCTGCTCGCACTGGTTGTTGGTCCATGACCGTGACAAACTTGCGGTGGATCAGTACTCAATGACACAAGTGACAAATATTCTTTGTACACACCCTGAAAATTCTATCATATTAAATAATTGCATATAAATATCACAAATCACTCTCTTGTTCAACATAGAAAATTTGTATTCATTATCCAGGCATATTATTTGTATTTGAAGATGATGAAAGGATTTAGTTTGAAACGTACCTTCGGAAAATCACTAAATTCTACTTCAAAGTTCAAAAGCTGTGCGAGATATATGAGCTGCTCTTTCGGTGAGATTCCCGATGGACTTCTTTGTTGTTGTTCTCGCAATTCTTCAGCAACCGTCTGCACACTTGGCCCACTATTTATTTTGTTATCCTGTCCACCGTCGACTAGTAGTAATCCCGGTACCAATTGACGTCCAATCGTACCTGAAAATAGATCACGATTTTTATTTCATTACGAAAACAAATCGGGAATTTCAAAAGTTTGCATATTGCAAAAATATTCACCTCCAACTGACGAATGACTCTGATTATCATTTTGATGTTGCTTGTCATCCTCAAGGAAAGTTACTTTTCTTGGTTTACATTCTGTATTAGATGTTTCATTATCACTTGTTGCTGATTTAATCGACGGTTTTGTAGGCTGTGCTTGGGGTTTCGTATAACCAAGCTGCGTGAGGAGAGCTTCAGCGGCAGCGCGTTTCCCAAGTTTTTTATTTGGTCCAATTCCTTGTGCAGTATGTTGACCTATCGATACTTCCATTAAAAATTCACGGCGTCGCGGTGCACCTTTCTCTTCTATCAACGTGTAGATAGGCTCCCTCTCCTTTTTTGCCTGTTGTATTTGAACTAAACGTGATATTGGGTTAACTTCATCTGCCATATCTGTATCCGATCGCGGCTCTTGATAATCTTTAATTAAATTGCGTGACTTTTTTTTTGTAGCTGGCGGTTTACGTTTCAATCGTAACGATCGACATTGTACTGTTGCGGGCAACGGTGAAAGTCTCTTCAATTCATCTAACATAAGTTCAGCAGCGCGTTTTTTCGAAACTTTTTTTGACGAACCTTCACCCAACGTAATTGTTTCACCTACAATACATTTGGTTGTGAACGTTCGAATATGTGGTTTACCAGTCTCTGATACAACCTCAAAGTTGACTGACAATCCACGTTTCAAAGCTGTTTCATGAACTAATGATACAGGACTTTTCAATTCTGCATTTGGATCCTCAATTCCTGTTGTAGACCCATTCTCATTATTCGTTGTTTGTGTTGTTTCTTCAGGTAATGGGAGTTGTCGAATCTGTTCCAATGCACGACTCGCTGCGTCATGTCGTGCCGCTTGACCAGTAACGCCCTGTCCAATAAATTCTCGTTCACCCACTTTCAATGTAACAACATAAAGTCCGTCGGGTTTTGTATGGTAGAACCGACTCATACTGCGTGTGTAATGTGGATTAAACACACGTAAATGATCAGGTATAATGTTGTAGTCATGTCCAACGAATGGCTGCGGATTGGGAGGGGGTGCGTGCTTTGATGTGTAAATCGTCGGTTCACCACGTTTCATTGCTAATGCATTCAATTCGACAGTAGGTGGTAAATGACTTGTGTAATTTCCAGTTCCACTAGGGCATTTACCACCGTGACTCATACGCATCGCACGTGGTTTTGGTGGTGGTTGTATATACAATGTTTTTGTTAATGCTTCAGTTGCAGCGCTATGTTGAGCTTTCTTTATACTTGGACCATCGGCAACATATTCTTCTTCACCTAATTTTAATGTTACAGTGAACCTCTTTTTATGTGCCGGTCCCTGTTCATTCGTCAGTCGATATTGATGTTGAATTTTGTTAAATCGAGCTAATTCATTTACCAAACACATCGGTGTTTTCTCTTTCATGTTTGCCAAATTCGAATTATTCAAACTGTCGTGATTTTGATTTGATGGACTGCAATTCCTGGACTCCCTACTGCCATCACGACTTGATGATTTACTCTTGTCATTTACTGTAGATTGCTCGGATTGCTGTTGTTGATGTTTTTGTTGCTGCTGTGGTGGTGGTTGCGGTTGTTGATGAACATTGCCTTGATATTGATATTGGACGACTGTTTGACTTTGAAGAGATACAGGTACTGCCCCGTCCGAATGTCTGTTCACACCGATGCTTACCATTGTGCCTGAGCACAGAACAATTTCATAATTAAAGGCAATTCCGAATCGCTAAGTGATTACGATTCAGATGAGATCAGTATCATTGTTCAAGACAATTAATTGTGCATTTTTCTAGTTTGGATCATTTCCAGTGGTATGAATAGAAGAGAACATGGTTCATGAGATTTTGTTATTCGTGGAAAGGAAAACTAATGATGAGCAACCAAAAATTGTGATACAGAACGCGAACATAACCGATAACACTCGTCGCAAGGTTTATGTAAAAATAATAACGGCAAATGTGTGTTTTATGAAACTATAAAAATATCTCTGATATGTTGGAAGCTCTTGAATGAGATAGAAGAAGTCTATGGTTTCAATGATGCATCGACGAGTCTTGGCTCCAAATGAAATAGATTCAATTTAGTTCAATCAAAAAATATTTGAAAAGTACTTCAATATAATCCTGTTTAACAAACACGAAGTTCAATCTGTTATTTCGTACATTCCTTTCATTATCAGTGTATGCGGGAGAGAGCATTGAATTCTTCTTTGCATGAAATTTAATTAATGAACCGACCTTCGATGCATCCTGTTGGTCCACATAGTCAATCACTACAATGTGAGATTGATGGATGACATTTTTTTAGCTCCCACACCGATTAGCAGTAACCATAACACCAGGGTTATATCGCGTCAAGATCCTAACAAAATTAAAAATAATTGAAGTGTTGGTATTGAAAAATCAAAAATTGCCATTATTCTCCACATTGTCATCTAAAACCGGTTTCTTTGCTGGTCGAATTTCTTCCACAGTACATAACCAACTCAACATACATATTGACTTCATACGGTAAAAAAATTCGAAGTGTCTAAGAATTTTGGCGGTAAATATTGTCTGAATTACAACTGTAGCAAAAATACGACACCAAAGCCAGTAATATAAGGGGACTGCGTGCACAACGTAATCTGCCGCATGAAAAAACGTGCCAACTATATGAAAGTGACTCCCATCAATCGAATCGAAGAACTATCAAATGACCCGCATGATAAATCTAATCAACGCACTATGCTTATGATATCATCTGATATGTAATTAAAGCCATGAAATATCTGGAAGATGTATGACGAAGAGATAAGAACACATATTGAGCAAAAAGAAAGAAGAAACCTACCGTTTGGGTTCTGTGCACCGGTTCCTATGAGAAGAGGCTGCCTTGGTGGTCTGGAATGTTGGATATGTGGATGCATAGACTGATGTCCAGTAAGCGATAGTATGTGTTGATGAGGTGGTACACGTATACCGGGATATAAATTCATGTGTGGTAGTGGTTGATGGGGTGGCATATTTGCTTGTGTCATCTGACGCGTTGGTCCAGCCATCCTGTGAAGAAAAAAAAAACAATTTTAATGGATTCCCTCCACTTTTTTTCTCAGTTGCAATCATGAAATCTGTCTAGCTGCATTTGAATCAATTGTAATGCATTGCATTGAGCAGGTGTTCTAGTTTTGAACTTCATGTCAAACTGATAGGTGGAATTTCTTCCTCCAGATTACGAGTATACACGCATCAGGAATTCCTACCGATTCTGATTAATTGTAGGATTTACGAACTCTTCTACTATCCACAATCTTATTTCTGACTTGAATAATGCTTCATAATACTTTCGTTATCTCAAATCTGTTATCCAATCTTCTACAAAATCATACCAACAAAACGAGCCAAAACAAGAATTATTCTGATGTACCATTTATTACTTAAAATGAATCGTCATTAAGCGAGTGACAGCTCCCGCCAGTTATAAAATGACGGCGAACTTCATCTTTAATATTACAAACAATCATTGGAATTGGAGTTCACCACCATGTTTGTGAATGTTAGCATGTGTCCAATGGTTCCAGTAAGTTTTGTAAATCACCCCAACGATATCATCAGGGCTTTATATTTTCATCGAAAAGTGTATGATCAGAAGCTGAACATACCTTGTTTAGACACGAAAAGTTTTTATCTTTGTTGAATTGTCTCTCATTTATATCTCTACTTCTTACGGGCGCACAAATTGTTGAGCACACACAACTACTAGTAGTTTGAATACGAAGTGTGCATTTATTACAGATACAAATCTAACCTGTTTTGATCTCTGAGTTGATTTTGCATAGAATGATGCTGATGCCGTAACATCATATGAATCCCGTGACAAAATTTACCTAAAAAACAAAGAGGATATGAATATAAGGTGGAAATTAATAAAGGGAAACAATGGAATGAACAAGGATAAAGAGACAAGTGATAGAACAATGTTCTTATTGTTGAGACTACACCACAGTGTAGAAAAATTTTTCCTTCACATTGTTACACACCCCGAAAAAATAAATGACAATTATTAATTGTGCATTGAATAATATCTGCGCATATGATATAAATGAACCATCTTAAGTATATTGAAGGTAACTCGGTAAAAATGATATTGTAGGAAAAATTTGGGACGACTGAAGAATATGAAAGAGAAAGAGGTGACTATAACCGTTATGAAGGAAAAAAATGAATCATCGGATTTTCTTACCAGACTTGCAGCTAATATTTTATAAAATTAAACAGACAACTCTCCTGGCATCCGAACAATTTTTATATTTCCACACTCTCAATTAAACGACAATTCACTATTCCGATATAGCTTTTGGCAAACAGTAAAGAGAGTCGTATCGCTGGAGACTAAACTGCGGCCATTTTGTTACTGAAGATATGAGTATGTGTGTACATATACATATCTATGCACATAACCAAAAAAATAAAAAAGTCATCTCAAGGTTGAAATCTATATCAATGAAAGTCCCTAGACTGATATGAAGATTTATCACCTCGAACATTGCATATATATATGTATCGATGATGTTGAAGAACATCATCCATTGTTATTTCGCTCCGGAAATCGTGAATATCGGTTCAAAAAGCGATTCCATAGCATTTTCCTATTTTTATTCATATCTATCATACACAATCTCACAACTAGAGAAAAATGTTGGGCCAAACATTCGTGCGAATATGATTTTTCAAAAAATGACCATCTGTAACTTCATCACGGATATCAGTTCCAAAATATCTAGCAGGTGGTATAAATACAACGTGAGGGACTTTGAATGAGGAGCGGGAAACTTTGATATGTCCAAGTAATTTGTAGTTCAAGACACGCGTGACAACCAAAGATTAATATTTTCTACCTTTTCCAGATACACAGAACTACATCTTTTCTTACAGGCAACATTTTCATACATAAAATCATTTGGTGTTATCCTCACTTCTTGAGTGAACATGACGTACTTTATAATGGGATTTTCATTGGATAGAAAAATTAAAATGCCCGTGCTAAACTATTGAACAATCAATAAACATAGGCGTGCAGATATCGCGAACGTTTGTTTAGTGTAAAGCTCAAAATTTCTGATACAACACGTAGTTGATTGTTCATAGAAAATTTATTATATTTATAACAATTACTATTTATTTACACTAATATTTATGTACAGAACAGTAATATAGTATAATTATATGTTTCTTATTGAATTTTTGTGAAAAATACATATTTACAAATTGCTAGGTAGGGTAATGTTATTTTGTGTGGTTCCACAATTCTCATAAGCATTAGTAATTAATTTATTGAATCGCACTTGAAGTCACAATCATTTTTCCTCTTCACGTTCCTCATTTTTCTCAAGAAATGATTTCCATTCGTATTATGTTTTCATGTCGTGCAAAAAAAAAATAAACATCATGATAATTATCCAACCAATTTCAATGAGAAAAAAAAAACAAAAATGTCAATCAGAAGAAAAAAAAGAAAGAACGATCAATCTATAAATCTAAAATCGCCATCACCTCCAAGTCTGGCAATGGCAAAGACCAATGTTTCACAACAAGCAGCCGAAAGTCGTTCAATATTCGTTTGTAATATTCAGCTGACGATGAGCTTTGAATTTTTGTTCATTCGCTAAAATACAACCCAATACCATGAGATAACGATCACATATTCAATTACAAATTTTCACAGTAACAATTAAAAATGAATCAATAATTAAATGAGTACAACAATAAATCAATTATGAGTGGAATCGTGGATCCGTTCATAGAAATTAAAATCGATAGAATGAACCTCTAGTTATTTGTGTTGGTCCATCGTAACTCTGAATATCCTTTCTTTACTTTTTTTTCAATTTTTACTACAACTCACACATATCCCATGTCAAAATACCCAAGTGAACAGTGATTTATAGATTCATTTCAAGTTTTCTATCTTTAAAAAAAAAAAACAAACAAAAATAAGAAAAGCGGCATTAGGCTATTAACATATGTAACATTCTTTAACAATTATTTCTCTTTTACGCACGTTCGTAACAAAATCACATTTGAACGCAAACATATATGAAACATATATGTTCATAAACATATGTATGTATGTATCGAAAGATTTGCAATGAATTTTTTTTAGCTCGTTTTAGTTGCACCATTATGATTGATTTTACAATTAATCGGTGCTACCCATCCATCCTCTTGGAGTGAACAAAGATATTCTTTGAGTAATTTCGCTAAGTTCTGACGTTTAAATCGAAGTGATTCTGTCACTATCTCATTGACGAAAGCAATTCGTATATCCAGAGTTCCTTTGATTTGATTGATGTGCGAAAATAACGTGGCATAATCTGCGAACAAATATTAGGCGATTCATATTATATACAATTAATCAATCAACAATAAATGAAATTACGCGAATGAATATTATTGAAACTTACTCGTTCCTCTTCTCCTCACTTCTTTGTGTATAAGCTCCCTGATCGTCAAATTGTGTCGTCTAACTTCATCCAATTCTTTCTTTGTTAATGGACATTCCTTCTCAATTTTCACTTCAATTTTATCCTCCACATGATTGCTCAATTTTTCTTCATGTTTTCCAACTTTCTCGAAACTATTAACAGTCAGATCATAATTAACATTATTTGCCTCTAACTTAACATCAATTTTTTCATGTTTGAACGATGATTGAACATTATTTGAGATCATTGGCGCTGGAGCAATTGGTGGTGGTTCATATTTATTTTCGGCTATTTCCACGGGTGGTGGTTCGTAAACTGGAATTATTGGAGAATCCGACAATCCATTAGTTAATTTATCCGGTATATTGGATAAAATAGTTGTATTTGAAATGCTAGGTAATGATACAGTTAATACGGAATTCAATTGTGACACCGGTGGCGATAGACTTGGTAAAATCGATGGACAAGACGATGGGGACGGTGGTGGTGAATGTGGCATATCAATATCTGGTGGTGGTAAAGTTGGACTTTTGGGTTCTAAATTTTGTGTCCACGACAATGGCGAGCGCGGTGGTGATTTATTCATTGGTGAAGTATAAGTGGGTCTGCGAAAGACGAAATCCTTTGGTAACGGTCCTGGTTTTCTCTTGTTCGGTGGCAGCCTAACAATTGGGCTTAAACTGCCATTCCCACTATTGCCATCTGCTGAACGTTTCAAATTCGCTTTTGCTGATGATAATGTCAATGCTAATACTCCAGATGGGAGAGATGAGCCTGATGAATTCGTCATATTCGACGATACGGAAGTTGAATTTAAAATCGATGCGTTGCCCGTAACATTGGATGAATTTGATGACGACGATGATGGCGCACCGACCATATCCATATCAGCCTCGTCCACCATCATTCGCTTATCGATTTTGAATGGATTGCCAAACATATGTTGACGCACAGGTACACTCTCAATTTCTCTCAGTGGCGGGGGCATTCGTTTAAGATATTCCTGATAATTGCCCATTTGCGCAACTGGCATAGAATGAACGTAATCATCGTCCAATAATTTTGTATGAACTAAACCAGGTTGCAAGAAATTGGCTCGCATTCTAACAACTTGGTCCAAAAGGCTTTTCCGCGGTACATCAAATGCATTTCTATAACCATGTGCACCACGATGTTGCTGTTGATTTCTTACAAGACCAACGACAAAACCGCCAAACTCATTCAATTGATCGCGTAACCCAGTGAATTTGTCTTGTAACAATGGGTGTGATACTAGATCTTTCTTCAATGGACTTCTTGGTATAACCCTGACCCCTTCTGTCACAGCATTCGTAGTTCCATTAGCCAGTAATTTGTTTGCATTAGCATTTGCTACTTGTTTCGATATAACTTCATTGCATAATCGATCGAATTCAATTTTCGCTTGGTTTTTCAAACGTTTCAAGTAATTTAAAACACTATATGACAATGAGTTATCCATGTTATCAGGTATTAATGTTTGTGCCAAAGGTGTGGGTGCACCCATCTTTGTCAAAGCTCGACGCAATGAGGAAGCATAATATGTCGGCATTGTTCTCATATAATTTTGAAATTGCGTTCGCCATTCATTGCTTGGCTTCAATCTGTGAACTTTAAATAATTCCTCCAATAATGGCAGTAATACAGGATAATTGTATGGCATAACAAATAGATTGACGCACGTTAAATTTGTGCTTGCTTTTAGATAACCAAATGGATGACCAACTTCACTGGATTTATATGAATTCGGTACGAATACTTGCCAACATGTTGTTGGTTGTTTTCTCGCTAAAATATATTGCGTTAATGGACTTGGCTCAAGTTCATATTTATCGAATGGTAAATTTTCAATTACCATTGGCTCATGACTTATGCATGTGAATTTTACATTGGGATGCGCTGAACGTGGTGGCAATGAACTTGCACTCAAATCAGGCCAAAAACTCTCTGGTATTGGCCAAAAACCAACGGTAAATCCTTTTTGTGCGGATCTAGGAACGTAAATGAGTCGGCGACACGAATGCCATGCAGTGTTACCGACAATTGTTGGTGTTGGGAGATATTGTGGTCGCACACCGTTAGTTGAGACTGAAGAGTTTTCCTCATCATTTTCCGGATGTATCATTGGCTGTGGCTGCGATGGCTGTTGCTGTTGCTGCTGAATCTGTTGCTGTTGTTGTTGCTGTGGAAGTATTTCATTCGGCAGGGGCGGCGGATCTGGTCCGATTTTCTCAAAATTGATCACAACACCTGATTGTACTTTTTGTACTAATGAATCGATACACTGCATCATCATCCGATGTGATGTTATGCAGTAAGAACGTCCTAGAAAATGAAAAAGAGATTGATACAAAATTCGTACAACCAGTTTTATTTTTTCTTTGTTCATATTCCACCCAAAGTTTATTTACCGGCAGTGACTTCGCACATAGCATCAATAGGTGAAGCATCACTGGCTACTAAACCTGTGTCCCTGTCAATCGCTGGGGTTCCTGAAAGCCTCAAGACCAAGGAGAACAATCTCTGGTCCCATCTGAAAGGTTCCTTGGTGAGTTCAGAGCCAGGTATTGGCGAATGCATTGGCAATGTGAACTAGAGAATAACAAAGAAAAGAAACGAGAAAAATAAATAATAAATAATTGTCACAAATCAACAGAAAATTCATGATATTCAATAGTTAAAAGGAGAATCAAATAATAATGATAAATAAGCCAATGAATAATGACAATCATGAAACTTGAATTGCACGTACATCTTGATGTACTCCACTCGTGGTAGTATATTTTCCACCATCAGTTATTAATACAATTACAGAAGGCTCCAGGTAAAAAGGACATCTACCCTGCCCATACGTATCAATTCCTGATTGCATTCGATTTATATTCAATACATCCAATGCATGTTTTAATGCTGCGCCCAATGTTGTTAAGCCAACACATTGTAAATTCTTCAATTCATTCATAAATGTCGCTAAGTTTTCTTTCCATCCTGCTTTTATATTTTGAGGTGGATCTTCAAATGTGAGAAGCATATATCTATCACCACGACTCTCAGGTGACCTCTGTCTCACCTGAAACACATACAACGTGAAAAAAAAAAACGAAAATAATTTTGAATAAATAAGTGAATAGCCAACATCATCATCAGAAGTTTGCATTCCATTGAATGTAAGGAAAGTGAGGTTATATAGTCCGTCTAATCTCCTATCATTTGGCAAACAGTAAAAAAAAAAACTGTTATCATACCTTAACAAATGTTTCGACTGCACTTTTAGCAACATCGAGGAGTGTCGGGCGTCCTCCTAAATAAGCCCTCTGATTCATGGAGGCCGAGGTGTCGATGAGAAAGACAATTATGGTCATCTTTGAGCGACTTGTATAGGCGCTAACCCCGTGTACAAAATTCAATGATGCTACTTGATGCACAACTATTCCGTATATACGGCATACCAACCGTGTACGGCATACGGTGTATAATTTGTTTATTATATTAATTGTACAATGTGATAATTTCGAAAAATGGTGTATGAGCTAAATTATACCATATTGTTTCTTTGGACCGTATAACCCGTATAAATAAATTAATAATTAATTCAGAGGGGACCCTGTAGGTACCAGCCCTTGATACGATGTGTGTGCCCGCTGTCTCGTACGTGCCTATCCCCTATAACCAGCTACGCCGACTCTGCCAGACTGTACTGCTTTGATGCCTGCTTTGCAGTGAATATGTGTGTGTGCTCCGTCTATATGTGTGATGCACTTCTATCTTTTATATCGTTCCAACTAAAAAGTTAAGGGGGCGAGCACACGACGCAACGAATAGAGAGTAGTGGTAAAATAAAGTGAGATGGAACGAAAAGAAAATGAGATAGGACAATATAGCGTACCACTGATTGCTTTCAATACTGATTGCGCCAGTTGCAAATATATGTAATATGATTCCCAATATGTATATATGTGTATGTGTCACAGATATCAAATATATATGGTTATAAATTTGAATTGAATTTATTTACCGCCCATACATTTTGGCTAATGCGATTTTGAGGTTATTTCAGAAACTCAACTTTTATTTTTTGTTTACTGGGCTTATCATTCTCAAGTTATATTGTAAGGTTATATATGATTCTCCTAAGAATGATGTGTTATTACTGAGATCAATTACTGTTATTTCTGTTGATGAAAGATAAAGATTAATTGTGGCTTTCTGTATATCTAGTAATCATCGTACCTACACATATACTTGGCGTCATGTTTGCCTTTGTCTCATACTGCGCATGCGCCATTATTTTTTTTTTAGAAAATACTGATACGTGTGTAGGCGTTTTTGGTCTATACGCGTTCTGTATTGTAACATCCATCAGTGTCATTCATATGATTTATTCATTGTTCATGTTTGATGTCCTGTTGATCTGAATTTTTTAATTAAGCCAAATGTCACAGAATCGCAAGAGTGACATTTATGATTTTCCTCTGTCCTCATTGAAGATCTAATGTATTAATTACACATAATGAGATTGAGATCTGTGTCAATAAAATCATTACAAAACATCCGCGCGTTTTTTCAGAAAGTGTCGCATGATTGGCTTGAAGTTATTGGCGAATCACAGTGAAGTACTCGATCATCGTCTTCCAATTTGTGAGAGATCGAACTCGCATGTATTTGTCGGAAGATCGAGTTCTCGCACTTCAATTGTTCGAGTTTGGCACCACGTGAAATCATTATTCGAGTTCGATTATTTTTTATGTTTTGTGAGTGGTGGGGATGAAGATAAGAAGAACGTGGTTCGCAGTACTTCGTGGCCGGCTTATGGAAGTTTATTAGTAGAGTTGAAAGTATAAAGGGCAACGTAAGCCAATCTAAATTAATAATTACGTGAAAATGGGTGCTGCTGATACTACCACTACAATAAAAAAACATCTTATTGATAATAATATTGATGCAATCGATGAATATGGGTCGAATTTAAAAATACTCGCAACAAATGATCAAGTGAAAGAATTGCAAACAATATTGCGAGACAAGTGAGTGTGTGCATATGAACCAGTGCACGCGGTTGCATGTGATATTAATTTTATCCCAATATACATATATATACTCAAAAATTTATTAATGAGGTTTCATTATTATTTTTATTTTCTATTGTTGCAGAAATACATCAAGGAGTGACTTTAAATTCTATGCCGATCGTTTGGTAAGATATTTATTAGAATAAATTGCATTGAATTATGAAAAGTCATGACAATGGTGCCAAGTAAACAATATTGAACGATTCGCGATGTACAGTTCAATATAATTCTGTACTTTGTTTATAAATTCATTTTTCATTGACGTGTGGAAAATTGTTTTTCTTTTCAGATTCGACTTGTTATTGAAGAAAGTTTAAATCAATTGCCATTCACGAAGTATGTTATAACGACTCCGACTGGTGCAAGTTACAAAGGATTGAAATATCAAAAAGGAAATTGTGGTGTATCGATAGTCAGAAGTGGTGAAGCGATGGAACAGGTAGAACATTAGCAAGTAGTTGCGCATGAAGTTTTTATTTTTTAGTAGACATATCTTTTTTATTTCCTAAATGTCGAGTTCATTTGTCACTACACATTTTCACCAACTTTTTATATTTGAAGCGAATTGAATAGATTTCTCTATATGTGTTTGGTACAGCGGAAAATTTCATTTCTTATTCTCTAGAAAAAATGAAAACAACAAGGAATGGTGTCCGATAAACGGTACTAATTGCATACTCGAGCATAATCATCGTTACTCATAAATATGGTCATAGTAGATTTTAATTTTTTGAAAGGATTCTTAAACCTTGAACATTGTTGTCAAGGTGATTTTTTTTTACCAATCAGTCTAAGTCAAAATGTTTGCATTTATACAGCCCGGATGAAATGGAAGCTTTGTAGAACATTAAACTCGAATGTTTTTATAAGTTGTCGGAATCGTGGAGTTGGTGATGATGAGGATTTCTACGAAAGCTGACTGTTCGTTGTGAGAAATTGATCAATGTGAAATTTATCGTCGGATGTTTGGATTATGTTCACTATAAATATGATTATCACTGGGATTGAGGTGATTCAGTAACTCTTGGAATTCGTTTCTTTGTCACGAGTCTTGTATATCGAAATTGTGATACTTGGTAATACGTAGTAAATAAACCTGGAAAGTGATTTCGTTCAAACATTATGTTGGTAACGCTAAATATACAAATAAAGGCTATGAAAGAATCGAATTAATTCACTTCCAGTGGGAAGCATCTGACGCGAATCATGTGATAGTTCTAATCAATATTTCATATAGTGTAAAATCCCATGAATTATGTTTTTAATAACATTAAATTAAAGAACGGGTCATGACTATTTTCGTGGAGCTATAAATATATGGGACGATACGTTGAATATTCTATAATGCGTGCTATCTAAATCTCATTGAATATTCATGAAAACATCTCAACAAACAGCCCCCTTTGACAAGCATCACCATTTTGGATCGAAAGATTTTCACGAAAATTTTTATGTAACTCCTCTTTCCATTCCACTTACAGGGTCTGAGAGATTGTTGCCGCAGTATAAGAATTGGAAAAATATTAGTTGAAAGTGATATAGATACTCATGAAGCCAAGGTTGTATATGCCAAATTTCCTGATGATATAGCCGAACGAAAAGTTTTATTAATGTATCCAATAATGAGTGAGTAGAAGGCTGACTGATCAATATTTGATCTGAGACTTCATGATTGTGACCTAAAGAATTTTTTTTCATATTTAATCTTACAGGTACGGGAAATACTGTCATAAAAGCTATAGCTGTCCTTAAAGAACATCATGTATTAGAAGAAAACATAATTTTATCTAATTTATTTTGTACACCACCTGCTGCCAAAACTCTAGTCACTGCTTTTCCCAAGGTAAGGATGATATATATTTATCTAATATTATTAGTTTGAAGGGGAGACCGAGAAATATGAAAAGATTTGACTTATTGAGTCGAATTATAGGAAAAAAGTTTTAGTCAAATAATGTAGAACGAATTGCACGAATGTGTTGCAGATGAAATTCTTGACATCGGAAATTCATAACGTTGCTCCAAATCACTTCGGGCAAAAATACTTTGGTACGGACTGAATTTATAATTTTAATCATTAGTTTATAATGTAATACAGACTTACCAATTAAATAATTAAGTAAAAGTAGGTATATAAATTTAGAGAATGAAAAAACAAACTACTGAAGGCTTTATATACTACAAGAAACATCAAAAAAGGATAAAAATTTTCATCTTTATCCATTGCTGTCTTATAAAATAGCGGATTGGTATAATCACAATAAAATTCGTTATATTTTTTTTTTATATATTTTTTTTGTGTATGAACATTTTTTATTATAAGATTCACTTGAGATTGAAAAACACTACGGTGGAATGAATAGAAGGATCGTGAGAAAATTTGATAAATTGTTGAAAGTATTTGAATGAGATGCACGGTAGAGTATTAATTTCATTTTTTTCTAGATTCAACAATCTTATTGATTCGTAATAGTGAATTATCAGAGAAAGTCAAATGAATTTTTCAAACATAATGTAAGATATTTCAATTAGTCTTCTCTTTCATATCCACAAACGCACAGTTATTTTTCACGCCTTCAATAGTTTGTAACTATCTATCTCATAATTTCAAGTCGATGTGTATATTCATGGAAGTAATTTATATTGAAACTGCGCCTGCATAGGAAGATTTTTTAATTTTTTCTGAATATTTTCCTTCGCGATCATGATAATTGGAATCTATTGGTTAATCATTGAGTATACACATATACATAATATTTCCAAAATGGAATTAAGATCTTGATAAGATGAATCGGGTTGTAACGAGATATACATTCAGTTATGTGTAAATAAAATATAGGCAGGATTAAGTCGGCGCACTATTACAAAACAGCTCTGATGATAATCGAAGAAATAAATTAGCGATTCAATAAGAAATGTATTAATGACTACGAAAATAAAAGTTCAAAAATGGATCATTCTTGTAGATTAACATGAAGTGATAGAATTTCAAATTACTTTTTTCTCGCATAATAATACTATAGAAGATTACTCTCGAACTGGAATACACTCTCGCAATGTTACTTATATGTGATGGTGCAAAGCCGTTTATACAAATAATGAAGCATAATAGTAGTCGCATAATTTTCATTTTTAATGAATTAGGATCGAATTTTTTCGATTAATTCATTGCATTGAGCATTTATACATGAATATAACTACAATATTCAATTTGAAAAGTCACTTACGACTACTTACACATATGGAACGTGAACATAATTCTGAACTCATAATTTATCATCTTACTTACCTGGAAAGTATGATTGAATATATGAAAGAAAGAGAAAATATCGATTTGTTTATTACTTTTGTTTTGAACAAATCATTGAATAGAATGATAATGGTATTATATTGTAGCAATTGAAGTTTGTTCAAAGTATATTTATATATAACATATACACATAGACTATTCTAGTGGATAAAAATAGAATATGAATATATTTGTGGTGCTTTATATAGAATCATGATGTGTGAATAAAATATGAATGACCAAGATCGAGTGGGAATACAAAATTGTGATGAATAACCAAATAAGGACAATTAATAAATGAATATTCGTCAGAAATTGTTGATTGATTTATTTTTTATTTTTTTTTGTACGATTTCTTTCACATACCTATAAATACACATCGTATATCTAAAGCAGTATCATTTATTATTGATGAATTGCAACGATATTTAAATTATTTTTTTCAGGAAGCATGCGAATCATCATGTGATCAAGAGAACAGAACAAACAGAATTAATTTTGGAAAATGTTCCAACGTCATTGAGGCATCCCAATATAGTTTATTGTTTCCTCCCTGAATGATGATCGCATATTTAAAAGCAATTGTGTCATTTTATATAACAGCAGTTCCGCATTGAAATACAATGTTTCTTATCGATAACAAATATTTTTCTCTTGTCATTTATCGTAAATATATGCATATTTATGTATTTATGTATGTATACATATATTTAGTCAAATTTGCATTGTTCATTGGAGTCAACAATATTAATATTGTTTAACAATCGTCGATGAAAATTGTACATCTAGAAATTTTCTCAATTCCTTAATAATATTAGACTAATCTGAAATATAATTAATTAATCTTTAATGCTATTCAGTTTAATGAATTATACATATGTATTCATTTTGTCTTGCATTGTGGGAATTCCGTTTGTAGAGTGCATACACATATTGTAATGAATGCTTTGAAGAAGCGTTTTCTCTAGGGGAAAATTGATTAGAAAACATATGATAAACCAGGCCGCTGTTCCATTTGTATCATTACTAATTTTTCGTTACATACACTGAACATGAATGTGTATTGATGAAGAGATAAATATATATAAATATATATTTGTTAACTGAGTGAATAAATATTTATGATGGTATTTGAACTCGTTTTTTTGTTAATAATAATTTTAAAACAGCTCCCAATGAGATTTTCAGATTTTCTGTGATTTCACAATAAACATAGAATTGTTTCGGTCAATTAAATATTCCAATTGTGCATGAGTAAAACAATAATTTGCAAGGAAATAATGACTCAACCAATCGCTGAATCGTTGATGTTTTTTGATTACATTAAACAGTAAATAATATGTCTATGCGGTTTCCAATGGCAGTATCTTCGTATCGAATCTTTGTGAATGAATGGGACTTCATAAGAGAAAATATCCATCGATGGGGATATGACATAGAAATTAATAACGGAAGAAATTGCATTGTGAATAATTCACAAATTTTTGCTTCATACTTGTGAGTATACGCGCAAAAAAATGTATTGCTATCCCGTTTTCCCATTTATACATACAATTCCTTTTATTTATTCCTCTTTTTCTTGTTCATCAGATTTTTCTTCAGTTTTATCTTCAAATTCCTCTGTTTCTAAATCGCCATCAGCCAAAGATTTCGTAGTTTTGTCCATTTCTTCAGAATTTGATTTATCAATATCGTCGTCATTATCAGCGTCAACCATTGAACCTTGTCGTTCGTTTGGTTCACTGTGAAATTATGAAAAGATTATGAAAAAATATGTGAAAATGATTAGTTCAAACTAATCAGTTTTATTATGATCACCTTTCAGTGTGGGTAACGCTCACATCTTTGTCAATGGACACCTGAAATGAGAAATAAACATTGGTAGTAACACAAATTCCCATCAATCAATGAATGAGCAAAAATAACCCAATTGACTATTCAAAAACTCGAGTAATGAAACTAACCTCTCGACTTGATGCATCTCCATTCTGTCGAACTTTGTTGCTTTCACTATCATTTTTTTCATCTGATATATCCACGTCGTCATCGAGTGTAGCCGGTTTCAAGAATTTCTCCAATTCATCTAATTCATTAGCTAAATCAAAGTCTTCATAGTCCTATATGAATGTACAATCATTAATCCAACGTGTGTAGGAACAGTTTCAATATCAAAATTTTCTCTACTTGTGATTAAGTTTTAAAAGTAGTTGACTTACGCCGCAATAATCATCGTCATTAAATATCTGTGGTGGTAATGGATGTTTGCTGTCTCTAACAGTGCTATTAGCTTGCATGAATTCTTTCTCATCCTCCTTGCCGGGTTCCGTTATATCAATGATTTGGTATTCTACATTTTTACTGTCTAAAATCATGAGCACTCTTTGTTGTCGTTTCTTCACCTACACAAAAACACGTTGGACTATTAATGAAATGAGAATTGATTTCAGTCATCAAGTCAAATGACATTAAATAAATCGAGCTATTTCGAATGTTGAAAAAAATAACAACTCCTCGTCAATGACACGTGTACATTTCCGTCCTGAGAGTATTGTCTGCCAACAAGTTAATATACATTAATAGTTGACCTAGGCAATCCAATTGCGCAAATATATCCGCATTTTTATTCAATTGAAACGTGTATCATCATAAACATCATCACTATATTGATAACGAAATAACAAATTATTCTGATTAATGGAACCATCTTCACCAATCACCCCAATCCCTCTACATCCATGAATGATCATCATAACGCGAATATATAGATTGATCAGCACCAACAATCGGAATAACCACAAAATAGACAAAAAATGCAAATTTCAATCAACAATCAACTTCAGTATTCAATTCTAACCATATAAATCTCGGATACAATATCAAGATGACAAAGAATGTCCTTCATTCATGACAGAACGAACAAAATTAATATACCACTACAAAACTCGCCCCGATGAATAATAAAAATTATACAAGAAGGCCATTACGATGTAATTCGATACACCTAACGTATAGATCATGAAATGTCACAAGAAAAAAAAGATCCCACAATCGAACTAGGATTGGCCCACTGTCCAAGGTCCATTTTAATTTTATAATATAATGCATTAAAAACTTAGCTATTCATCATTATTACTCATTCAAGTTATATTTTTTTGTCACTCACTTCCTTATTACCGCTGATGCCTGATATGTAGATTTTAACAACCATTGTTGCTCAACAATTAGTATTATGGTTTTTGCTGTCAACTGCCGGCACAAACACACACACCAACAATATTTGCTATCAGGTCTATCTGATTGCTGCACGATAACTCGGTGGTTGATGATGATGGTGATGATTAAATAGTAGGTACCTACATAGACGAATCAGAATTTTATAAGCACAGCTGGTTGGTTTTGTTGGTTGGTTATAGACTCCACTCTCGACGATTACTAATGCTTTTATATATCTATATCTATATATGTATAAATGATGCATACGTGTATGACCATGTATATGTAGGCGTACGGAAAGATAGATTTACCTTTACAGATGAAACAAATGTGTGTTGGAAAGCAGATTCAAAGCCTGCTCTGATAGATATGAAGTACGAATACAACTGAAAAACATTATGTATGAGACGATGTGTGGTTTATCAATGTGTATGGGAGGGAAAATGGTGATATACATGTGCATTTATCATTCACGCATATGTTCTGTGCGTGTGTCATTACCATGATACAATACCAACATTTTTATGAGTCATAGCACAAAGAATGAAGTGATGAGTTGTCGCATGGTGGGGGATTATAGTTTAGCGTTATTTCTTAGTGCTTTTTAATTGATAGATATTTGATTGTTACAGAACGGCAGAAAATCTGATGATTTCTTTTTGTAGGTTAGAAAAATGTCGGCATTGTTATTTTCAGTACCTGTGGATTCACTGTTGGAAAATTTATTTGAATTAGAGTGATTGGCGATGGCTTAAGGATATAGTTTTATAATAGAAGATTAGATTCGAATATTCGACGAAATTCCTTCAGTGTAGTTTTGTCATTTATGGTGGATTTTATAAGTTTGATGTGTGGTGCGATAAGAATGGTTCTGAAAAGTACAATCACTTAGAAGTCGTGAACAAAACGTTGATTAGATAGCGAATGAAGTTACAATATTACACTTGATAAAATCATCAAATAAAACAAACATGTATGATCGGACGATAAACAAAAGTATCATAGTTGTTTTATCCAATTGCTAACTTGTGATTCTTGTTTGTATATATCTCATTTGTTTGAGGAATTAATGGAGTATAATTATGTTTCACAGTCACACAACTACCTCGGATGTTCTCTAGGAAATAAATTTGAATGAGAAATTTTATATCAATCATAATGTATAAGAGAATCACATGCGATGTACTTGAGGGAAGGATTCCCGGCAATGGAAAACAATGATCATTTCTTTTTCATGAACCTGATTCAAGTCATGAATCGGATTTCGAGACGGTTAGAAATGTTATGAAGAGTTTGGGAGTTTTTGATTTCCTTGTCTGCATAATTTTCATACCTTTCGGTATAAAGAAAGAGTCAATGATGTGGTTCAATCAATTTTGACAAATCACCAGCAATGTAACGTTCATTTATTTCACGATGGAAATGTAGGGATAATAACAGGGATGTTGGAATTATTATTCACAGATTATGATTTTTGACGTTTGGCCGGATGCTTACATGAGCGATACGTCTCTATGTAGGTGTGATCAGCAGTTCCATTGCATCCAAAACCTCCGAGATTATGAATGCGTGCATAGTCTTCACAATTTATCACACCATCTCCATTGCAATCCTACGAAAACAAAGTATGGGAGTCAAATCTATAAACACAAGATATGAGTTTTACCCTTTTACATTTGAACAAAAAAGATTGTACCTGAGCGAATCTGTTCATATATCGGTGAACAACCTTGGTGGCACAAGTGAGATCATTTACACAATGGACATAGGCTGTCACAGAATCAGGGTCTTCATGATTAATAGTCAACTTCCCAGCATGAGCCCAATAACTATATGTAATACTGAATGGGCCACATACGCCATTGTTGCATTGCACATTGAGATCACAACCGGATGAAGCTTGACATATACAGTCGAAACATTTTTTCGAAATATTCTGATGATTTTTCGGAATTTCCTCATGATTTTTTGGAATATTCTGATGGTTTGAGTCAATGGGGCTTTGGACCTCAGTGTCACCGCCAGTCAAAGCTGCAAGTGAATCAATTGATGTAATATTTTCATTCAGAGGATTCTCCGCATCACAATTGAGAGGTTCAGCAGACCAAGAATTTGAATTTCACCAAAGTCCATTAGCGAATAATTTCCCATTTCAGATTGTGTTGGATCAACTTACCATGAGCAAACGATATCGCCCATAATATCAGCACAATTTTCACATCCATATCAACTATCTCTGCTACTATATGTCAATTTTCAAACGTCTTGTTTGATGGCTTCTAACTGTTCAGTTTCTTCGCTAACAATTTGATTCAATTTCATTCTAACTGCTTTATGTATGCAATATGTCTCATAGCGGAGGCATCAAAGATCATGCCTGATTATCTAGAATCTACAGATATGGAGTAGATGATCGATAGTTTACCAGCGAGTGGAACATAACATAATATAATGGACGCATGGCATAGTGTCAATGTTAAGACCGTTGAACCACACATGTTCACGATGTGGAAATACATTCAATATTGATTCCAATGAAGCAATGTGTACAAAGTCGATGAAGCACTCATTTTATATTCATGAACATTTCATCATGGTTCATTCGGTGCGTCACATTTGGATTGATCAGTAAAATGTAGATGAACTCTGAAGCTGTTATTAGATATTGAGATGAACTATCGGACAATGTCAGCTGTAAACGTGATCCCGGAAAATATAGAATTATCAAATGAAATTCTGAACAACTCGGAGGAAAACATGATATAGCAAGTTATTTATTTATAGTCTTGGCAAAATTAAGTCTGTATAAACAAAAACAGATGAAAAATATGCGTGATGAATGCTTGACGATGATGTCGCGTTTTCACAGAGGAAAATTTAGTCTTTTGTGACTAAGCCTCAACTATCAACAAAGACCATTTGTCGTGACGATTTGTTGAATTTCTTGATCATTTTGATGCCGTTTGTACCGACTTTTTACTCACACATTCATATTTCCCGCGATTTTTAAGTAACATGTACATATCGGGATTTGAACTTGAGTTAATATATTGGTCCGTCAGATGGCATAAGCAGTTCATGAAATTTTTCAAGCCAACTCGCGTGAATTGTACAGGGGAAATTGAAATTATTTTCGAAGAACAGATGCAAAAATTGACGCATTCAGTTTTACGGGAACTTGGTTTTAATATTTAATATATACAATTATTTATGAACATATATGTATAAACGACTTAATAAAGATCATTTCATAAATACATCAATGATATCATTTGATCCGAGTAAAACGGTAACAGAATTCAGCGTGAGATTGCTAGGAATAGTTCTTTTCGCTTTTCATCAACCATTTGAATTGAAATTTGTCTAATAATCATACTGGGTAGATGAGAATGAAATTTTTGTTCTTATTATTTCCGTCTTTCTTTATTCTTAATCTCGACTTCTTCATTTTCTTCTTCCTCATGCAACGTACTTGATAACGTGACATTTCAGATCGTAAACTTCGGTATCTTCACATTGCATTCAACAACATTACGTACATACACGCCCACAGCACAGCCAGCGACCGCATTTGTCTAAAATTCTTTCAACGTCATCTCTATCAACTGCTTTTAGATTACTTTATTCAATGTACTACATTTTATTTTTCCATTCAAAATGAAGAAAAAAATGTTCAAGGAAGAACAATACGATTTGCATTATCAATTCTTTCATTAACAATTATTTTTGTTCATCTCTTTTATTTCAGTCCACTGATGCAACGGTCATAATTAATTTCATCTATAAGCAAAAACATTTTTAAAATATGCCAACGTCACAATGTCAATCATCGTCATTTTAAAAAAGTGATTTCAAATTCAATTTATCTAAATATCCTTCACTTTTTTTATTCTCCCATCAATTTCTTTTTTATAATCGCCATCATGGATCACACAGCTGCGCTTTTCTACTTCCCTATCCCAATTTTTTCCCTTCCTCTATATCAATTCTAACATTGGTTTAGTTATTATCATATTATCCATAGACTGTATGTGTTTATATATACTATGTAGAGATGCTTTGTCCGTGTTATCGCACGGAATTACAATTGTATATAATAAATGTATATTGATGGAAATATTTTAATTGATCACACGAAATAAACGATAACAAAGAAATAATTTCAAGCAATAATATATAACCGCATGAGAATAAAACAAAAAAAAAAAAAAACCAAATGACGAATGAATGAAACAAAAATTATTCTGAGATAAAATCAATTGTTTGTATCAGCACTACATATGTGTTGATTTTGTTTATAATGTAAACAATCATGACAAAAATCTTTATATTCATCTCCAATATCACTGATAATGATAAAAATAGTAATGAGTGTTTACAATTGCAATCAAAGTGATCAATTAATTACAACTAAAGTGATAACATGTTGCTAGTGAGAATTACAATATTAT
>JABMBR010004373.1:0-83098 GCA_018881525.1 Meteorus sp. PSUC_FEM 10030008
ATTATTATTATTATTATCTTAGATAAAATTATTTTTCCTTTGTAATAAATATGAGAATTAACCGATCACGATCGCTCAATGATCAGTCATGTCTATTATTATTATCATTCTTTTTTTTTTTGCATTATCCACTTCATCGCAATTTTTCGTGCAGTCCGATGATTTCAACTCATATATCTCACCTCCATTCTGTTGATTTATTTATAATCTGGGGTCACACGAGTCCAATAGTCGGATGATATATTACAGAGGGAGTGAAATATCGTTACTGAATCATTCATGAACTTAATTAATTGTCAACAGTGGGTCAGATTTCAATTTCGTGAGTTGTGCTTTGGATTTCTAGGCGTTTTCCCTTTTTTTCGGATTTTTGACTTGAATTGACTGAGTGTGTGTGTGAAAAGCGTTATGCCAGGTGATAAACCATGTGAATCAGTTGGGTTGAATGTGATTTATGATACGAATTGTTCGATTAAACATTGTCAGTTAAAAAATAGAGAACCCCGGCTGCTGTGATTTCTTATATTTTATGTCTTCATCAAATTGACTCGCTCTTTTTCGAGGACGAAATTTTCTTTTGGATTAATTCTATGGCAATGTATGCAAGGGGTGCAGTATGAGAATTGGGAGATTGTTTGTTATATTTATGTTGTTCAATATTCCAAGCCGATTAGTTAGTAGAAAAAATGAAATAATGAATTTTATATTGGATGATTGTACAGCATTACACTTTGATCAATGTTCGTTATTGGTATCTGGATATGGAGATTCATAGTACACATCATTTTCACAAACATATCATCGTAATTGCGATAGTTGGAGAAGTTTTAAATTACGAAATTGAAGTGTTGAAGATTGCTGTGCGATTAGTCATGTATGAGAACAATGTAATACAAAAATTGACAGTGGACTCATTGACAATGAGGGAAAACAAAGAATGTGAGTGATTGTAGTGATATATTGAGGACCCACTGTTGGATATCAATAGAAAATAAATCGAATTCTCTGTAATTGGTGGAATCCACAAAATTCTCTGTTATCAATTTTCTGATACTGATCAACTTTCTTCTGAAGAAAAAATGACGAAAAAAGTTTAAATGTAGTCATTTCCGTAACGTTCTTCATACAAGTAACACAAATTGTATATTTATTTTCTGCTGATTAAATGTATGTAATGTTTAGAAATATTTGGACTATAAACATTTGTCGTCGTAAATTGAAAATTGGTTTATTTTATCATTAGATATATTTTTTATCAGGATGGAAAATGCATGTACAAAGAGTTTATACGATGGAATATTGATGGCAAGAATCCCTGCCACTGAATATTGAGACGAGGATGTTTTTTTTTTCATTTTCAATTCAATCTCTCTCACTTGTTGATATTATT
The DNA here is from genome assembly GCA_018881525.1 of Meteorus sp. PSUC_FEM 10030008. NCBI lineage: Eukaryota > Metazoa > Arthropoda > Insecta > Hymenoptera > Braconidae > Meteorus > Meteorus sp. PSUC_FEM 10030008. The sequence goes on from JABMBR010004373.1 coordinate 1,391, forward strand.
TCGATGAAAGTCATTGAATGAACGAAATCTACAGATACATTTATAATCAGACTGGAGAAGCAACGCATCGCACGTTGATCTTTTATCGTAATGAACGCTAATGTATATTGCATGTCACATTTAAATTCATCGAATAATCTAAATATATTTAGTATTCTTCATCTTATTTTTCCCTTCTGTTCATGAACCCTTTGCAAGAATGATAATATTTATTTCTACAATAATGGAAGGGTAGTAAATAACGATGATGATAATGATGAACGACAAAGAGAAATAATTATCTTATCACATTACACATTATATGTTGCAAAAAAAAATTAATTTATCTCTGCCATAGAAAGGAAAAAGTAATAACCACAAGTTGTATGATACAACGATATTAATTAACAAATTGCTGCATTGATCAATCTATGACAAGCCAATATTTCTTGCGAGTATAGAATAGTTGAATTTATAGTTACAATTGTTTTTGAATTATCTGAATATATTTATGAACAACAAATGGTATATTAATTTAACTTTTGCTCGGACATTGTAATAGAGAAAAAAAAAAGTGGAAAAATGATTGAGTGTGTATAAATATTGATAAAACTATATTGAGTGTGCATATGTATATAAAGCAAACGCCACAGTAACTTTATACATAAAGTGAAACATTTATTTTTTTTTAAATCAACGAGACAGAATGGAATGATAAACAACGGAGAATTGTATTGGAAGAATGTCAATGTAATGATTTAACATCATCATGAAATTTTGTGCTTACTCCAACTCTTGTCACGAATTAAATAACTCTAATTATTCACCATCATTAAACAAATACATTCAAACAAATGAAATATATTTAATTGAATTTTAATGCTGATATACATCAATAGTGTAACTACTCGAATCTTGGTAATTAGCACTGTAATTGGTACAGATGAATTAGAACAATTTAAATGGAACAAAAAGTAGGATGACAAATTCTTGTTTTCTTCTAGAAATGAATATGCAAAATTATTGTGTAAATCAATTCTTTCACTTATTGTGTATATGTTATGCTATTTGGAGCTTATATATAAATATATAGATAGACATGAGTGTACTTTCAAGATGAAAGGACGATGCAAAAATTACTGGGAATAATATTTGTATGAAAGAGTGTGAAATATAGAAGCGACAAAATATGGAGGAAATTCTGTACATGAAATTCATCAAATTTCTAATAACAAAGGGGCAACCGTCAACCCTGCTACATGCGAGAATAGGGCGAGGAATGTTTAGCTATTAAATATGATAAAATGAATAAATCATGTGCCCAAACACAAGTGAAAAAAAAAAAAAATGATATGAATAATTGCCATCAAACAAATGAGCATACAGATGAGTTTACTCTGTATTGATATTCTTATGACAACACTCAATAATTATTGCTTTCTTTTTATTTCTACATATTATTTTCTTTTTTCTGTTATTTATATAGAATGAACTTTGAATTCAAATGAGACGTCATGACAAGTACTCAATGAGTAAATTAAATTTGATGATGAAAACGGAAAATTGAATGAAATGCATAATAAATTTACAAATGATCGCTTTAAATAAATAAATGTAATGAGCAAGATAGAGAAAAAATTTGTAAAGCCATTTGAAAGACTTCTCTATATTTACTATGATGTTTGTCACGTGTAATAAAATATGTGTGTTTTAGAAATGTACAAAGATAATATACCAATACAGAAAATCCATGAAACTCACTCAATTTCCATTTTTCATTTTACAAATAGAACATGTATGAGTATAATATCTTTCTCGAAATTAAATTAATGAGCAAACAAATTCACGTTGAGCACATTGGCTTTCAAATTCAAATGAATGAATGCTTTGTCATTGAAACAAAATGAATAAATAAATTAAGAACAATTTGAAAGAGCATTTTTACACACTAGCGAGCAATGTATATCTGCGCAAAAGCACGCTTTCATAGTTTCCACTTTTTCATAACAAATGTGTTGATACTAAAATGCAAAAAGAACCAAAAAAAAACAAAATGAACAAAATGGACAAAAACAAAAGGAGATAATTAACACGTTGTTTATACGATGCTTTCAATCGATTTCTCGCATTCGCAGCAGGCATTATTGATCAAATTAACATCTCATAAAGTAATGTCACGAAGACAAAATGTATAACCACAAACAAATCAGAAAATTGAAGTGTAAATTAATTTTTAAAACAATACAAAATCGAATCAACAAGAAAATTAATAGTATTAATGGAAAAATGAAAGAATACAATCCGTACTTTGTGTAATCGTGATAAAAATTCGAAAATGCTCATCTCGGAATAAATAATTAAATGAATAATAATAATAATGATAATAAGAGAAAATAAAAATGCCATGAAAAACAGAGATTCATTTATAAATATTTAGAAAACAAATATGACGACGAAAAAACGTCCTAAAAAACATTTGCTTTTACGTAGAGGAAAATAAAGTGCACATATTAGAGAATGAAATACAAAGAACGATTTGTAAAGCAGTGGCGGCTTTCTTTTATCCCAAATAGAAATCATAATTGATAAATATTTAAAAGTGCGTGAGACAAAAAAAAATGAATAAATAGAGACGAAAAAAAAATTATGGAAAATCTTATTCCGTGCGTGTGCGTTGCAATTGAACATCGCTATATAAATATTAATTTACTCGCAATTATATAGAATAAACTGAATCGCCTTCATATAAATGCAAGAAAATTTTGAAAATATAATTTCACACGCAAATGTGTGAGTAAAAATAAAAAATTCCACAAAATGAATTTACACCATGATTATAATAGGTTGGTATACCTATTTTGTAATATTGAATCATGATGAATTAAAACATGTACGATAGTAGGAAAAATTAACGTAACACGTTGCACCACGTGACACTTATCATTTCACAGGAAAAGATGCTAAAAAAATTCATTTAAATGATGATACATTTGTGACAAATGTGAAGAATAACAATAACATAGATAAATAAATGAAGAAAAATGATCAATCTTTAGACACAGTTGAATGGATCGAATAAGAAAATTTACTGATGCATAATGAAATGAAAAAAGGAAAATATAAAAAGCAGGAAGGAAATGCAAATGTGCGCAGATGGATATGTGGATTGAGGATGTGTGCGTGAATATAATATTAATTCAATGGAAGGATATGGCGAGAGAGTGACAATGTAGATGAGAGAGATTAAAATTGCAATTGCAAGCTAAAGCGATAGAACTGGAAAAAGGTAATTATGGTGTATACATACATGCATGTATGTATTATATGTAAAACAGTAAAACACATGTATATGAATTATATATATGTATGTATAATTATAAATGATTACATTACATGATATCTGTAGTGAAAATTATTGTTATCAACATCATTGAGAACGATTCATCAACGGCATTGTCATTATATCATCATCGTTAATATTTTTTTTGTTATTTTTCTTTATTATCATTGATATTTCATGTGGTTATATGGAATGTGTGTAAAATATTTGAGGATTCACGAGTCGCAGATGAACAATTAAAAATATTGGATTTATTATTGATAATCACTTCATTTTGTGCTACTCATGTTTCTCAATTTTATTGTGGAGGTTATGTATAAGGCTTTATTTTGTAGTTTGATGCGATAAAAACATCAATGCATTCATACACATCGTCATTAATTACATAAGATATTTATTAATTGTAAAGACATGAGAGTGTTATGGCTCTTTGGAAGAGAAAAAGTAGAATGATGGAAAAGCAAGAGGAATATGTCTCTAGATCACCTATATGATATATATGTACATTCTTGTGGTTTATTTATCAATAAAATATTAACAATGATATGAATATTACAGTTTGTCTGCTAAATATAGGGATTATGAAAGTAGAATGAAGAATTATCTGGTTCGATTTATGGAATTGGGGTAGCATTGATAAATCGATAGTAACTCAACTTTTATTCAGCATCTTTCGAATACTTCAAAGATATCGTCAAATTCATCACTTTTGAGTAGAATTATTGAAGGTTATGGGATTATTTCATATGAATAACATATCCTTTCTCATGAAGCATAATGGCTAGGTGACTTGGTCAATTGTAAATTTTGAATTCGAATTTCTCGCGTGTGAATGACTGGTAATGCGATGAATATACGTGTCCCATTTCAACGCATGGAAACATCTATAATGTTGTCCTTTTCGCGTTGATTGAGGTTATGTTTGAAATGAGATTTCACCTGTGCTGCCACCTCGCGATTTTTACACATTATCTATACACATATAGAATGTGTCTATTGGCAGTGACAAGATGGTTTGAGTTTGATTTTCGCTAATTCACGCTCACGACTCTGTGCAACAAAATATATACACAAAATAATTCTATCCTTTCTGTATTTATATTGATATTATACGTATCGACGGGTAAATCTATAGAATAATGAGTTCTATTGGTACCGGGGTAAATAAACGAATATTTTATATAATTTCATAACAATTAGAGTTTTTTAACATTTTGTTACTTGTACTTAACCTCAAAAATTACAGTATGATCTTTCGGCGTCACAATTTTCACCTGATGGACGAGTTTTCCAAGTGGAATATGCACAGAAAGCTGTAGAAAACAGTGGGTGAGTTGTTGCTGATATGAAATTCATTTCAAAACCATCAGCATTGATGAAATCGATGCTGCAACTTGATACTTGTGCAATTCGATCTTACCACAATTTGATCCATGTCCAATTATTTCTAGGTTGACATTTCTCATTATTTCCAAATAAACTGAATAACTACAGATAAAGTGATGTTAGCTATGGTTTTTCCAGTGAATTCTAGAACTACCCCAAGTTTCCATCGTGTTTTAATATCTCCTCACAATGCCTGAATAATACTCATATCTCTCAGCTCAATTTCAACCTCATTTTTCATTCCTCTCGCTGACTGTGATAATTTATCGATCGGTGTCCGAAATTTGATCCAATAGAACCAAACATTTTTCTATGAACTAACCCACATCATGTAAAACATTTAATCTAAGAAAAATTACCAAACTCTGTTGTGTATGTTTTTTCAGAACTGTAATAGGTCTGCGTGGAAAGGATGGCGTTGTGTTTGCTGTGGAAAAGTTGGTCACATCGAAGTTATATGAAGCAGGAGCGAACAAAAGAATATTCAATGTTGATAAACACATTGGTATGGCAGTGTCTGGATTAATTTCTGACGCACGACAAATTGCTGAAACTGCTCGAGCAGAAGCAGCGAGTTATCGTAGTCAATATGGCATTGGAACTCCAGTCAAATATCTGAATGATCGTGTCGCTATGTACATGCATGCATACACTTTGTATTCGGCTGTGAGACCGTACGGTTGTTCCGTAATTCTTGGCGCTTACGAAGCCAATGGACCGGCAATGTACATGATCGATCCATCAGGAGTGTCGTATGGATACTTCGGATGTGCAGTGGGTAGGTGGATGATTCACTTTATCGTCATCATTTTTTCACAGATTTAATCACCCGGCATGTATCAACCAGTTCAGCTGATTCAATCACATTTTATATCTATTATAGGGAAAGCTAAACAATCAGCAAAGACTGAAATTGAAAAGTTGAAACTAGCCGATATGACATGCAAAGAGTTGGTGAAAGAAGCAGCACGAATAATTTATCTTGTTCATGATGAATTGAAAGATAAACAATTTGAACTGGAAATGAGTTGGGTTGGTGCCCACACAAATGGTAGACATGAACGTGTTCCAATTGAAATCAAGTCTAAAGCTGAGGCAGAGGCACGTCAAGCGATGGCCGATGATTCGGACAGTGATACAGAGGATATGTGAACATAATTAATATTATGGCAATTTTAATAATATTAAGCAGATCGAAGACAATTTCCTACTTTTTTTTTTAAATTCGGCAACATGGCACTCGACATCCATATTATACTGGGCCAAAATTGTTGTTATCAATGGAATTTAATAAAAAGCAGTGAAAATATTTTCTAAGAGAAAACTGCTGTCCGATGATATCCTAGATGAGCAACAAAATTGTTTACGTAATCCTGCTCCTTTTTTCCTGGCATATCATTCATTCCAATAGACATCGTCGTATATCTATTGTTGAAATGGAACAAATTAAAAATATTGCAATTATTTTAAAGGTGCCTCGAGTACGTCCAAAACCTCACGTACTTTAACTTGTTATTTTTGATCCGCATAAGTATTCGCATGGGTTAATTCGCAGATAACGAGTTTAATTTTTCAACATTCATCAGTCGTTGTGAAAGCTTTCAATATGATATTATTCCGTTTGCATTTTTTGCGATGGAATCTCTTGCCGAGCATCGATTGTGTGAATGAAAATTCTAATTCTTCAAAGAGTTAACGAATCAAAACGATACTCTTTTCGGAGACTCCGATTTTTTTCATACAATTATTTTTCCTGCCGCGCATCATTTCTTCGTCTACAAAATGATATTTGACGACTAACAGGGTGGATTTTATGCAATTGTGGACACACTCGTGGATGAGCCGCGCGCATCGTTTCACCCTCCACTTCAAAATAACCATTGGTTACGTATATATAATGGAATATTTGAATTTCTCTTACAGTTTCATTCACATCGACGCGCTGACAATAACTTATTTACTGATGTGATTGTTAACGTTGGTCGGAGACCAAGTGGTTTGACATTATCATTGCAGTATGGATCGCATCGGTTATTCATTGTCTGCAGTAATATTGGCTATCATTGGTATTCTCGGATTTTTGCTCAATTTGATTGTCTTACTCGTAACAGCGAAAGATTCACGCACACTTTGGACACCGATGAATGTGATCCTTGTCAATCTTAGTGTAAAAATTTATTTTCAAAATCATATCTTGGTTTTCTCTCTTGTCTCCCGATCTTGAAGTTAATCAGAAAGGGATAATCAGCTTTTTCATACAGGTCCAAGATATGTTAGTGGCAATTCTTGGGAATCCAATCGCATTCGTCTCGGCATTCGTCGGTGAATGGTATTGGGGTCATGCAACTTGTTTATGGTGATTATTCTGGGTTGATACATATGAATGTCATCCCGCAATTCTATTCTCAATTCCCAGAGCAAGTTTCAACGGGAGTAGACGATTTGAAAACTGACGAAAACATAATCTGAAATTTCATTGTCCTCAATTATGAAAAGAGGGTTGGAAGTCACATTCATTTTTTCAAATTACGCAGACAAATTTTCTATGGTTTCCACAAATATTTTACAGCATCGACTGTTTTGTTTCCGTTTTTTCTATGTTCATTGAAAATATATTTCACATTATACGGTGGAGTAATTTGGTCGCGTCTGATGAAAGACTTATGAAACATCCACCCATCGCTGGATTTCATTACAAATTTCGTTGTATCAACTTCATCAATCATTGTTGAAGGTATGCATGTCTCATGTCTACTCTGGGACTTGGCGGTATTGGGAGTTTAACAATGATGGCAGTGGAGCGATGGGCTCTGGTGGTCAGGCCGCCAAATTCAATGTCTATACGGTAAGCAAGACCCCTATGTAAACAACAATTTTTGAACGTGAGTATTATTCTCCAATTATTCACCCAAAAGAATGGCGTTGATACTCGCGGGTCTTGTTTGGGTTTACGCATTTTCAATGAGTTTACCACCATTATTTGGATGGGGTACTTATGGCTTGGAGGCAGCAAATATATCTTGTAGTGTTTCATGGGCAGTTCACGATTCTTCAACAAACAACAGAAGCTTTGTTGTTTTTCTTTTCGTGTTGGGATTGGCAGTGCCTGTTACTATCATAACAGCGAGTTATGCAGCTATAATTTATCGTTTGAAACAGATCAAAAGACGTGCAGGTATGTAGTGCGATTTTCCATACTAATAAACAGAACAATTGAGAATGAACACGAATCGTAAAGTCTGACTTTGTTAAATTTTTCCTGCATTCATATAACTATTTTCTCTTTTTTCGGAGGACCAAGAAGACGTCGTGACGTGAAAGTATTGAAAATGGTAACGATAATGATCATTGCTTTTCTGATTGCATGGACACCATACTCAATATTGGCGTTGGCTGTACAGTTTTTCGATGTAAGTCCACTCTAATTATTTGACATACCTTGCGATTACTTTCATTTCACATATTTCATCTTATTTTTTTTCGCCAATGGTATGTCACGGTATGTTACATAATATCTCATATGCATATTTTTAAATACAAATCGTTAAATTCGTAGTATCATCCAACAGCAACAGCATCAGTTGTCCCAAGCCTCTTAGCAAAAACATCCATATGCTATAATCCGATTATTTATGCCGGTTCGAATGACCAATTTATGAAATCATTGAAGGCAATGCTTGGGATAAAAGTTGATGATGGAAATGCGGCAAAGAGAGTGGCTAGTAACACAACCAATGTGGTGTGGACAAAACTTTGATCAAACTAACGAGACATTGATTAATCAATCATACAATTCAATAGATCAATGTTTTTATGTTTTTCATATTTAATTCGTCTCCCGTTTGATCTGTTATAGTCGATGTCATGGATAGTGTATATCATAACACATATTTATGTGTGTACCCATGGATGTGTGTTTGTAAGGGAGGGAAAGTCACGAGTTGCATCAATTGCGTTATTTTTAGGTGATCGTTTGATTGACTTCGATCGAAAGTATTTTGACACGCACAAGCATGTCCCATAGTGCGTATATGACTTTCGTGTCCAATCGCAAAATTATTCATGCTGAAATAAAATAAATATATTTTTCTTAGTTGAATTGTTGTGGATAAATATTGCGAAATTGATACAATATTCATCACACTTAACCAAAAAAAAAAAATCAACACACAAAAAGATGTTCATAAATGAATTCATTTTCAATGTGATGCGTATGCAGCATTAAATATATTCATCAATGCAATGAAAACGTAAATTTCTTACAAAGTTCGCATATACTATCTACACAAGCAAGAAAGAATAACTTATTACCTGAATACGTGTTTAGATAGTTAAATATTTGATTATACATCTCACACACGTGTGAACACCATGAAAGCAAAGGGGAATGGTATGATTGCATAAAATAATACGCCACATTATTATCAATATGTCTCAATTGTATCCATGCGTAATATGTAATATGTTCAATAAAATTAACTTGAGTTCAAAGTGCGTATGAAATTATCAGTTGTATTTTTTCTTGTGATGTTGGTTTGAAAATATGAACTAATTTCACGTGACACCGCGTTCACCAACACATCTGCAACCCTACACAAAACGCATTCACAATATTTAATTTTATTTTGAAATGAAGATGAAAACAATATTGAGGGAATAAACCAACGAAAAATTTACTCTCTCGACATCAATATCCCCTCCAACTTGCTATTTCATCTTTCACTATACAACCTCACAAATCTACTTCTACTCTCATGAATTTATCTTACTCTTTCACTCTCTCAATATGTTTGGATTATTTTTATGTCTGTCATACGAATCTATTTTATAACATCATTCCCAATGAAGGATAAACTGAATATTTATATTCTCATGACTTCCTAATTTTTATTCTCTCCATCAAATTCATTTTGTTTGAAAAAATAAATTTTAGGCAGAAAATAAAACTTGGTCTATCATAATTTAATCAATCAATGTGAATGAACCAACTTTTGCGCATAAACTTGTAGATAGGTTGTGTTTATATGTGAATACATGCGTGTCTGTGTATGTGTACGTTTTCATTTTAGTTTAGTAAGAAGTGTGGTGGGAGAAAACTCTCTCTTTCTCTCTTTTTCTCTCCGCATGTTTCTTCGGAGGCCTCAGCACCGACGATGATTACACCTGGTGTACTGTTGGTTGTATGGGCACTGTGGTCAGTAAAACTTTCACACTCTTCACAAGAATATTTTCAAAGTGACTTTGGCTGCGCGCGTGCGGTTCGACTATATCTCCCCGCGTATTCAACTTGCTCTACTATAAAATATCAAATTTTTATTTGTTTTAGTGGATGTCACGTGTATGAATAAATATTACTTTGGAATTAAAAAAAAAAACGTGCAAATATCACGTCAATAATTTTGTACTTTAGTTATAAGAAACAATAAAAAAAAAAATGAAAAACGATTAAATTGATAAAATAGTGAAGAGATTAAAGAAGGAGAAATGAATATAAACGTTAAATAACAAGTTTGAAGTAATGAGATAGAGAAGTGAAGGAATTTAATGTGTGAAAGGGAAAACAAAATTATGCAAAAATTATTATTGCGTTAGTCATTGATCGTTAAAAAATATTTAAGTGACACGTTATTGATATATAAGTGAAGAATTAAATGGTAAATTAAATGTCGATTGTTTATGATCGGTGAAATTGTGGTGTATTAAATTGTGTGAATTGAAATAATATATGCACATAGATATTAGTCATGGGAGTGACGTTAAATTGGCTGATGAACGTGAGAAATAGTATTGAAAAAAAGTGAAGAATTGCAAAATATGCTAACGAATTACTGGCGCACGTACAATAATTTACATAATTTTAATAGTATGTATATAGATTACTTTTAGTTTTCATATTACATTTAAAAATAAGTTTCGGCTCATATACACAATTGCGTTCATTATACATAATACTTTGGTTTAACTTAACGCGCGGTGTAAAATGAATGACTGTAGATTTACATAAAGCAAAATAAATTAAAAATCATCACTCATAAAGTCGAAGAAGACGAGTCAGGTGGTGAGAAACGGGTCATATTTATGACGTCAACGAATTTTATGAATTAGAGAAGACTATAAATGTTATAACGACATAACTAATATCTCCATTCTCAACTAAGTAACGAAGAAGTTCACTAAAACAGAGAAGAAAAATTACAAAAACAAAAAAAAATGGATTTAAACTTGATGATCATGATGATTAGTTTTATATCACATTCTTGTATGGGTTATAATATTTTATTAGCCACAATGGGTGGTACTAAATCTCATACAGTACCATTTGTTGCTTTGGGCACTGCTTTGAGGTTACGAGGTCACAATGTAACATTAATGAGTGCATTTCCTGGACCGGCAGCGAATAATGGACTAAGAGAATTAGTTCCATTGAGATTCGAGGTAATTTTTAAACGAAATGAATAACACATTAGCATAGGAAAATGAATTTTATTTTACATTTTCAATTGAATATTTAATTGAAATCAAATTGAATTGTTGCACACCACAGAATTATGTTGGCAATTATACATCAGATTGGGATCTTATTGGTTCACGATTTCGTAATGAATTGCCACTTTCGCCATGGAATGCTATGCGATATGGTTGGGAATCGTGTGAGGCATTATTACAAGATGACAGTTCAATCGCTGCAATAAAACGACCAGATACCAGTGGATATAACGATTCGATATTGAGTTGGGATGTTGTTGTACTGGACGGCGCATTTTCCGAATGTCTTTTGGGAATTTTGTACGATGAAGATGTGCCAACAATGATGTTGAATACGGTTAAAATCATTATTTTATGTTTTGTTTAATTAAAAAAATATTATGTGATTATTATACTGTTCGTAACGAGAATTCATTGAATTCGGATTACATCAGTGTTCATTACCGTTATGTCATTTTTTTTCATTTGTCTTTGTTATTTGTGTTGTGTTGTAGGTTGCATTGTACAGTGGATCAATTTCGCGTCAAGGTAATCCATCGCCATGGTCATTAGTTCCATATTTTGGTAAAGCTTACACCCAGGATATGAATTTTTTTGAACGATTAACCAATGTTGCATGTCTATCAATATTAGAAATAATGCATTGGATCATGACAACGGGATATATTCAACCTACATTGAGAAAATATTTAGGTAAGTCAAGAAAAGTGGTGATAAAACATTATCCTCATAATCCATATCTACCTTTTTTCCAAACACTTGATTTTACTGTTAATAATCGTGTCGTAAAAAGATAAATACCACCTTTTGGCTTTTACGATTATGGCACGGTTTGTTTTATGTTTGAAAATCACGTCTGCAAAATAAGATAAATAAAATTCCGAATTAATTACATAATACTTTTGTGACCGTGAATTTGGATTGTATCATTCCGCTATATCGAATACTTGAAGCACATGTATGACATGTCATCATTTTTGTTAACAAAAAAAAATCATGAATATGAATAGCCTCGAATAATTACAGTGAAGCTTCTTATTCATCATTATTATCAATTACTCTTTATATTCAAATTCTTTATATTTAATCAATAGGCGATGAGATACCTGATGTGCGGGATTTGGTGTCCGAAGTGCCAGTGACTCTTCAAAACAGTCATTACTCTGTGGCAGAATCATTACCGTATTTGGCAAATGTTGTCAATGTTGCCTGCCTCCACTGTCGACCGCCAAAGGCATTATCACCTGATTTAGAATTATTTTTACGTGGAGGTATATGAAAAAAAAATTACAAAAAGAAGTGAAGAAAAAACAAATTATATTTTTCTCACTGCGTCATTCTTTTCCATTAATTTTTAATATGTTTTCAAATGTGCTCATTCATCATCTTACACTTCTCAAACAATTAACATCTCCAACTGCGCATATTCATTATCATAATTTCAGATTAGTAAAATAGACAGACAGACATTTCAATGGTAAATTCTAATTCAAATGTTAATGTCCATCGTCATATTTCATTCTGTGATTATTCTTTTTGTTCATATTTATTTTGTTGATGCTGGGTTCAAGGTTTCGTGTTTGTATCAATGGGCTCGTCAGTTCGTGCCTCCGGAATGCCAGACGCTTTACGTGAAGCATTTATCGCTGTGTTTTCAACATTACCATACAATGTTATTTGGAAATGGGAAGGTGGTAGTATAAAAAATCTACCAAACAATGTCAGAACAGCAGCATGGTGGCCACAACAAGAACTTCTTGGTCATAGTAAACTGCGTGCTTTTGTATCACACGGCGGTTTATTATCGTTACATGAGGCGGCTTATCACGCAGCACCTACGCTTGTTCTTCCTGTTTTCTGTGATCACGATGGTAATGCAGCACAAGCTGGTAAATAATTCCCAACATAATTCATAAACACAAATATATATCAAAGCGAAATTGCCATAACCTATTAATAAATTCAACTCCCCCATTTACTTTATGTTTACATGAATATGTTGATGAACCATCAGCAAAATTGGGTTACGCTCTTGTAATGAATCTTGCAAGTCTATCAATCAACGAGTTGCGCGAGGGAATTCTCAAAATCGCTTCACTACAAGACAATCCTTATAGAAAAGCAGCAAGACGTCAGAGTACATTATTAAAGGATCAACCTTTGGGTCCTAGAGAATTGGCAACATGGTGGGTTGAACATGTAGCAAGACATCGGGGCGCAAAGCATATCAAGAGTACATCCAGGTATGTGTGATATTCCATCTCCACTCGAACATCTCCCTCTCATTCTTATTTATCGTTTAACGGTAACGTTTTGAAAAATGGACATACGAATATATAAAAATGTCTTTCTTTACTTTCCAGATTCATGGGCATCATCCGTTACTACTCAATAGATGTGTTTGCTTTCTATGCCATTGCGATTCTCTTATTGATTCAAGCTTTCCGTAGAATAGTTCTCCGTAGAGGTTTATTATCAAAACATGGACAAATGAAAGATAGAAAGATTGATTGACTTTTATTTTTCCATTTGTTCCAAGTTCAATTTATAGTTTCATCATCAAATGTGAATATATTTTATAGTATTATTCGAATGCAAATCAATTGTCTCATGCATATATAATAATGGTAATAATAATTCATGTTTTTATTTATACTCAATGCTCATTTCATCCACGATACAGTTTGATTAATGATAAATGTCATTGTGAACATAGTTATCAATGGAATAATCATGAATGATCAATAACAATTATTTATTGATTTATATTTTTGATTTATATTTTTTATTTTCCTCCCTGTGTAAAACCCATTTTCAATTATTTACCTCTATACCCCAGAAATTAAATGTGTGTCGCCATAGTATCATCGCCACAATCGATTTCACAAGGTTGAATTTTCATCTATCGCAATATTTTTCATTACTCCACACAATTCATGAGAATATTGAGAAAGAATTAATTATTCATAAATATGGAAGTGCAATATGTGTACTCAAAGAAACGATCACAATTTGGCAAGTGGTGTGATCTTAGTGAACATGATAAATTAGAAGTTGATATAAAACCAGATCGGACATTGATGAAAAATTATATTCGGTTGGATCCAGTGAATCAGGGTAGTCAATGCAGCAAAATTTATTCAGCGCACGAGGTAAATATTGATTTAAACAATCCAATTTCAGTTAATTTATTCACTCTTTCGCAATGGTTATTAATTATTCTCACAGCCACTTGTAGAATTCTAAAAATAACATGACATTAAGAGAAGAAATAAAAAATTTCATGATATTTGTTGGGTGGTTTACCATGATTTATTGATATGTTTGACTGTTTGTAAACGAGATCAAATATTGAATTTAAATACACAGGTGAATACGACCACAGCGACATTCAAAGAGTCAGGTATGCATCATGTTGAAGGTGGATGGCCAAAGGATATAAATATGCACGATTTAGAACAAACAGTTCGTTACAGGCGTAAAATTGAAAAAGATGAAATGTATATTCATACAATGCTCCAATTATTACCGGTAATTGTTAATAGAAACTAAGTAACTGTCAATGTTTTTATCCTAGACGTTTTCTTTTCTGTATATATTTGGTTTTTGTATTGGTTGTTGAATTGTCTGTGGAAATTGTGTTTGTTAAAAGCAAATGGAGCATTGCATTCTTCAAAACAACGCCTGTAATATTTACGAGCAATACTTTCACGATACCGAGCCCACACCATTGGTACAACGAACTTTTTCACGAACATTGAATGTATATCGCGATATCATTCCAATAAAACGGCCAATAACACATTTATCTTGGTCACCAGATCAAGGAACACGTATGGCTGTGAGCTATTGCAATACTGATTTTAAAAAGTCAACAATACACAGTAATTGTTCTTACATATGGGATATTGAAAATCCAAATAATCCATTTGTAACCTTAAAACCATTTTGTCCAATTGTTACAATGGAATACAGCCCCAAAGACAGTAATACATTGGTCAGTGGTTTGATGTCAGGACAAGTTGCAAGTTGGGATATCAGAAGAGGTTCAGATCCAGTTGATGTTAGTTCCATTGAAGAGAGTCATCGTGATTCTTGTGACAAAGTTCTTTGGATTAATTCCAAAACTGGAACAGAATTTTTCAGTGCATCTAAAGATGGTCAGATTAAATGGTGGGATACGAGGAAAATTCAAACACCAATTGAGAATTTAGTTATTGACATGGTTAAACCTGAAGAGCAAAATGTTGATGTTGCTACTGGAATATCAGCTCTACAATTCGAACCGTCAATTGGAACACGTTTTATGTGCGGTCTTGAGAATGGTAATTCCAATAATTTTCGTTTCTTGTTTGTTTTACTTATTTATACATTCATTTATCCATTAAACTATTTAGTACCAATTGAACTTTCTAGTTGTGAATATAGAAAATTATTATAGGAATGGTCATATCGGGGAATCGTAAAGGCAAAACACCAAGTGAAAAAATTTCAACAAGGTTTAAAGCACAATATGGACCGGTTATCAGTGTTGAAAGGAATCCAACATTTGTCAAGAATTTTTTGACTGTTGGAGATTGGACTGCGCGAATATGGTCAGAAGATTGTAGAGAATCCTGTATTGCCTGGACACCGTAAGAATTTAAAATGAAAATAGTATAATTGTCATGATAATCATAGTGGTTAGAATTGCAGATTTTATAGGTCATGTGTTGCACAATAATTTTAGCATTTTTATTCTCTTGGTACAGTGGACATCGTGAACTTTTAACAGGTGGTGCTTGGAGTGCCACACGCTTCTCAGTTTTTTTTTTAACAAAGATTGATGGTACACTTGACGCTTGGGATCTTTTAGTTCAACAGGATGCGCCAGTTCTGAGTGTCAAGGTAAACACGTTCGTGGATCAATTTAATAATTGAATTCAACATAAATGTATTGATGAGATAATAAACGACAGGTGTGTGATGGGGCTTTGACATGCATTCGTCCACATGATCATGGTCAATTGGCAGCAGTAGCTGGAAAAAATGGAACAACTTATCTTTTAGAATTTTCTGAAACTCTAACAGTCAATCAGAAGAATGACAAGCTCCTGCTCACAGCAGTAATTTGTCATTATATTGAATATAAATCATACGATCATAATTGAATATTTATACACAATTGAAATTTCTGATGTTATTCCAATAAAATTTTAGTTATTGGATCGAGAAACGAGAAGAGAGAAGGTGATTGAAGCGAAAAACCGTGAAATCCGATTAAAAATGAAATCAATTCGTGTTGAACTTGATGTAGAATCACATGAAGGAAATACAAAGATGAATGTCCGAAAGAATGTGCCAACTCCGCCCAACCGTGACGATCCTGTGATAATTCAGAGTGAACAGGAGTATGAAGCTGCACTGGAAGTGGTGAGGACTCATCGAATTTCACAGAAACAAATTCATACAAATTTGCAATCTGTATCATGTGCAATTATTCACATATCATTGATGACATTGATGGTAGGAGTTAGCCAGGCATGCCACGATGGATGACAATGAAGTCAACAATAATCATTTACATAATGGAATCGCGGTCAACTGAACGAATACTAATAAGTTTATCAACAGAATATATAAATGATGAGTATTATTTCAGCTATTTACCAAACTTGAATATCCCAGTTCAACATTTCACATAATGGTGAATGAATATTGAACATCTAATACTTTATCGTTTTCGAGGATGTATTTTTTCTAATTGCTAGGTATTATTTAATCAAGAATAACTTAGGTAAATGAGTTTTTGACAAAGATAAAGAAAATTTCGTTTGAATGATTCCTCATCTGTATCATTGTGAGTAATTGATTCTTAACGACAGTATACATAAACAATATGATTTCTATATGACAATGCAGCAAAAATGTAGATGTGAACATATTGATGTCAATAGTTTGGTTGACATATTCGTTTTACGGATTAATTCCTCAGGAATGTAAAATATATTAATCTCTGTATGTTGATATTTTTCTAAATTGTTTGATATAACTGAACATTTTTTAATCACTGGGGACATAACGAAAATTTTTCATCAGTTTATTTGTTCGCCTCATACGATAATTAATTCATGTAAAATTGATAATTGAATGTGATGATACAAAACATTCAAATTTGTTGAAGGCACGTTTAATTAGCCTGGTATATCACATTACAGTTGAACTGATAATGCAGAAATGCAACAATCCACATTCTGTCTTTAAATATTTGGCCAGAATAATTTTGGTTAGTTGATGATATTATTGATCCAACACAATGGCTGCTAAATCGCTTGTGGTAGAGAAATCGATCGTCGTTGCGTGGATACGAAATTTGTATACATGTTTACATGGAATGACCCAAGCAGCTGGTCATAAAAACATCTGCCTTCAATGATGTAACATTCATCTACAAATTGAAATAATTTAGTGATACTTATTCAGTTGAATATGTTGAAAAAGATTGAAATTTGTGATGAAGATGAGGAGGGATATCGTGGCAAACGTATTGGTAGTAAATTTAGTGGATTTGGCATGAAAGTGGAAAAAATGTTTCGTGCTGCATTTCGAAAGGATAATATAAGTCAATCCAGACAACAACCACCAATAGAAATGGTGGAAGAATTGAATGGAAGTGATGGTGATGTTAGAAGTAATGTTGAAAAAAAAAAGAGAGTTATTGAAAGGTCAAAAGGTGTTACCACTTCTGAATATTCATCTGACTTTGATTTTGGATCACGAACAAATTTGATAAAACAACTATCAAAGAGCAATGACAGTGTCCACGAAGTATTAGACGATGATTGCAATAAAAATACTCCAGTTCTAAATACAAGAAAGATGTGGAGGTTGAAACGTTCTGAACATGTTCAGTCAAATGATTCGGAATCAAAATCGATGAATGTCGTTGTAGATATTCATCGTGAAAATGTTAATTCGAAATTATCCGAAAGTGTCAATAAACCAGTGGTCAATATTTTTTCAGATGAACACGAGTCTGAAAATGATTTATCAGTTGATGTAACTCGTGAAAAATCTTTCAATGCGTCATTCGAAAACCCTACAGATTCTATAAAGAAACAACGGAAACGTTGGTCAAAGGAAACGAATGTGATTCTTCCACCAAAGAGAAATTCAATCTCGTCGACTAGTGTATCGGATAGAAGTAGTAATTGGATGGAAGTTGATGCAATATCCCAACCTGTTGCGGCACCAAGACTTAGAAATATAATTTCCGATAATGAAGGAGAAAAAAATAATTATGGATTGGACAATGAGGCTTTTGAACATGAGAATAATGACAGGGATCAAATATTGACGATTGAAACTGAATATGACTCAGCTGAAAACATGAAAAAAAAAGTGAGATCATCTAAAAATGAATCTGATGAGTCTAACAGAAAACAAAATGCTTCTGAGGATAATGAGAAGTCAACAGACCATTCGAGCATATCAGATATCGAAGAGATCACAGAAATTCGACAATTCTCATCGGAAAATGCGAGAATCCATCGAGAAATTAATTCGGAAATTGAATCCGGAATCTCAGATAAACGCAAATCCAGTAGCGTCTCATCCGGTGAAGAAAATAGAATTTCAAGACGAAGTTTTAAAAATATTTCCATAACTGAGAACTCGACAAGTTCAATGTCTGATATGCAGGTCATCGATGAAGTTCCAAAGTGTAAAGGAATTAGTAAAAAAAATAAAAAAATCAAACGAAGAAACCGCTCAACATCCTCAACTTATAATTCAAATACGTCTGGAATATCAAAAGTTGGATCAAAGTCCTCTGGAACTTCTGATAAAGTTGATAAGAAGAAAAATAAACTTATCAGAGATGATGAGAATAAAGTTAAGTATATTTCCATAATGATCCACAGAGCAGACGCATTGGTAGCTGATTACATCACAAGACATCCTATGGTAATAGTCCACATTGTTGAAGAAAGCACTGGAAATTATTTGAAAGTTTCGAGTAAAATTAAAGACGACAGCGTCTACTTACAACCTCTGATAACTGGAATGTATGATTTCAAAGCAAATAAATCAATGCTACCGTATTGGGACGAAGAATTAATTTTCGAACATGACTTCAATGCAATTTTGAATGCCGAGAAAAATCAAGTGCTGATTTTGTTTGAGATTGTCGATTTACCAAGTGTTGCTGATGCTAGTTCTACTTATGATCGATTTGGTAAGAGGTCTACACATCATTCTTTCTAAAATCATGTCTGAAATATCCATCAAACAATTTGCTATTCATATCATTCTCAGGTGGACATGACTGTTGGTATAAAATTGCATGGGCATTTCTCAAACCAATGAGTCTTTCTGGTATTCACCACGTAGATAAAGTCGTACGTTTACAACTCTATAAACCTAAAAGGAACCTGAAAAAAATCAAAAGATATCATTGTGAGCCATACCGTTGGTGGAAGTGTGGATATAGAGAAAAATATTCAAGCACTTTATTTGTAACTGTAACATCAATTGACCCGCCGAAGCTTGAACCAGTTTTTTATGGCCATTTAACGCTCGATGAGATGCCTGATGAACAGATAGACCTCTCCAAGTCAATCACAGTTCCATCAGAGTCTGGAAATTTGTCACGATGGAGTCGTTTGGCAGCACAATCCTGCAAAATACCAAACGAAATTTTTTTCAAAACAGAGATGAGTGATAATGGAAGTTTCTACGTTGTGTTTAGTAATAATGGAAAATACCTTGCTTGTGCCACTTATGACGAATACGATTATCCCATTGTCGTATATGAAATGAATGAGGGAAAAGTTCATACCAAATTTTTGGGTCATAAAAGTTTCATTTACGCTTTGGATTGGTCACATAATGATGAGATACTTCTATCAGTTTCATCGGATCAAACTGCTCGAATCTGGGATATAAAAAATAAAATAATCCAAGAAGTAAATATGTTACCACATCCCTCATACGTTTATTGTGGTAAATTTAGTCCAGCGAATCCTCATCTCATCGTAACTGGATGTTACGATCATGCAACACGACTCTGGTCACGTCGAAAAAATTCGGACAATTATGAACTCATTCAGGAACTTGATGGTCATGAAGGTTTTGTTAATTCAATTTGCTTTTTGAAAGACGGTGATTTCCTGACTGCTGACAGTGTTGGTGTTATAATCCAATGGACTGTGAAAAAGAGAAAGGGAAAACCATCACGAGACTGGCAAATCACCAAGAAAATAAGAATACGTGAAATTAAAAATGTCACGATTAATACCATTGCGGTTCATCCATTGGGTTCGAGATTACTTGTTCATTCACGTGATAATGGACTGAGGATGCTCGATTTAACGACGGGTGTTGTATTGCAGCGATACATGGGCCTGAAAAACACACGGTGAGATAATTCACTCGATAATTGATGATTAAAATAATTGGCAATTGGAGAAAAGAAAAGATAGGATTTTGTTGCTATTATACTGTGATTCATATCTGAATGTAAAACTTTGAAATTATCGTTGATATCATCACTGTTCACTTCAGAACATTTTGATGGAAAAGAATTCAATTTTTATAGCAAGTACCATCATTAAAATCTCGAAAGTAATAATATTATTGAAATGTAGAACATAACAACTTAGTGAAAATAAATATTCTGATTTCACAATGAAATTTTTATCTTGAGCCTTCTGAGAAGAAATAAAAATTCTTGGTATACCGACATCATAACGGTTAGGTTTGTGAGAAAGTTCAAACACATATTCAATAAAACTTATTTGGGATTTTAGTTATTCAAAAATTTGTGTACTTTGGTAGAACGTAAAGAATATTCTCTTATGCATTTGAGAACAATCATGACGGACGTAAAAGTAATATAGAGATCGAATTTCAACCTGAAACATAAATTCACGTATTGAAACAGTTATTTTTTTCTTTCAGGATACAAATAGCTGCGAAAATTTCTCCGTGTGGTGGACTACTTCTCTGTGGCAGTGAAGACGCAGCATTAAACATCTGGAATTTGGAGTCCTGTAAATATATTGCAACATATGCAACGAATCTGCCGAGCGTAGCTGTTACCTGTGTTGATTATCATCCATATGACCATGTATTGGCTTACACCGTTTTTGGTGCTGCTACAGAAGCCTTTGTTTTGCGATACGATAAACAATCCAATGGTCAATCAGTTGGCTTGAAATCACTGACAACTGAAGATCACAATTTTCGCAATGTCAATGATATTGAATCAGTACAGACGACTAATAGAACAAACCAACGATTTCAAAGAAGAATTATTAATGATTCTGTTGAATCTAAAAATGAGTACGGTGATACGAAACAATTGTTAACAAGTGTCAATCATGAAGACTTGCGTTCTAAATTGAGACAGTTCAATGATTCTGACGGACAATTGAAGATTCGTAGTGCAAATCGTTTGACAAGTATTATTGCAAAGATTGACAAAATACTTTCAAATAGTGGATCGACGCACAGAACGTTATATGACGTCGAAGCGAATCGATTGGACGACACATTGTGTGAAGGGAGAACAATAATAAATTCACCCATGCAACAGGATAAGAGAATGATGATGAGGCCATATGTGCCACCATTATTTTCAACTTTTGAAGATAATTCAACATGTGGAACCAAATCAGATACAGTAGAAATGACAGATTTGAGTGGCAGTAAAAGTAGAACGGTACTAACGACCAATCGAGGAAAGTCCAAGAGTGCACGGGATTATCATCCGAAAGTATCTGAAAGAAATAGCGGTCAGAAATTAAAAACGACTATGTCTGACAGTGCTATGTCTAGTATGGCCTCACGTAAAAAATCCAAGAGCTCACACAAAACAATGCGTGATGTCGCAAATGGCGCAAAGGTTCTGATTATGAACGATTCCGTAACCACAAACATACCACAACGTTCTTCTTCCAAGGATGGACACGATGAAAGTAGTGCAGAAAGTGGAGGCACTTATGTTCTTGAGAAAAGTGATATTGGGAAAATGATCGAGAGTGAGAGTTCGTCGGTGAGGAGTAATGTGACATTCGTTATTGAGAGTGAAAAACCGGTACCTAAACCAAGAAGAAAACGTACAGATTACAAACAGGATACGATCGTACAAATTGAATAATGGGACTGTTCATTTATTTATCCATATCCTATTCATAGGTTGTCTAGTCTTCTCGAGTTATATTATATTATATTGTATTAACCTATAATCATTCGATTTAACCTTCCATTACTTATGTAAACACTACATTTTCATGGTATGAATTACTCAGTGTCAGACTCGTTATGTTTATTTGTATATAAACTATCCATCATGGAATAGATGTTACACAATAAATCATTTTCTATTCATATAGTTTGATATATTAACGAGACGTTTTTAAAAATGATTTGTCAAGAAATATATGCAGTAATTATAACCTCCCTTAATCGTGGAGGTCACTTCCATTTGTATTATTATTAAGACAGAGCATATTAGATGAAATTTTCATCCACCAATTTTCACGGCCGTGAATAAGTTGTGATCCACAATTGGATGAGCGCGCGCATCCCCATCACAGTTTCCGCTCTCTGTGTCTGAATAAAAATTATGCATTTAATAGGGCGTAATATTTTGCATACTGTGCTTTTGACAATCCAATGTCGGAAATAGGCAATCAATATTCATTCGGGTATAAGGATAAAGTTGAAACGTAAAAGATAAGCGTATAAATTTAGGATTTACGAGAAAGTATTTGTGAAAAAAAATTTGCAACTCATATAACCTCTATAAACGATGGTGTCTTCTCTTAAACTTGCATTTTTCTGTTTTTTCTGCGGTAAGTACCATTGTTTTCTTTAAATATCGCTCTTCGGATAGAAAAAATTCAGTTGAACGTATTGCTCTGACGTTTATTCAAAGCTAATATTCATTCATAACCTTTAAATGAGAATGGTCAATAATGTACACCGTACATATAGCTGTGGGTTAACGAGTGTGACGAAAATGTTATTTGTATTGTTTATCAATTAAATATTCAACTACATAACCTCGAAAACACGCTCGTCGTACATACAAGAATTGTGCGATATTTTGATAACCCAATTTTGAGGATGAATATGTGTGCACGCTTATTTTATTATACCGAATGTTGTTTGAAATTGTTACAGCATTCATTGCCAATACTGCAGCATCACGTGTTATTGAATTGAGTGATCGGTTTCTTGACATTCATAAGGAGGGGCAATGGCTAGTCATGGTATGCCATGAAAATTTACCAAAGTCAGAATGATGGGTGCTTATTTGAAATATTTTGCTGTATTCTTTCAGATGTATGCACCATGGTGTGCTCATTGCAAAAGACTAGATCCAGTTTGGGCTCATGTAGCTCAACACCTCTACGCAACTTCAATAAAAGTTGGACGGGTAGATTGCACACGATTCTCAGCAATCGCGCAGAATTTCAAAATCCGTGGGTTTCCTACAATATTATTCTTGAAGGGTGAACAACAATTTACATACAATGGTGATCGAACGAAAGATGAAATTGTAAATTTTGCCCTGAGATTGAACGGGCCACCAGTTCAGGAGATAACAAGAACACAAAGCTTCCATACAATCAAAAATGATCGTGATTTATATTTTTTGTATGTTGGTGAGAGATCCGGACCATTATGGAATTTGTATCATTCCACGGCTGATGTTTTCCAACCACACGCATTTTTTTATCAATCACATCCAGCTATCGTTGACAAGCATGCACCAGTTGAAAGTACTCCGGTAATATTTGTCTACAAAGAAAATGTTCACTACAATTTCACTGCACACAGTTCTAGTGAATTGGATCACATTAATAAAACTCTACACAAATGGGTGAATGCCGAACGTTTTTCTACATTTCCAAAGGTCACGCATGGCAATATACATCAACTGTTTATGACAAATAAATATTTAGTACTAGCTGTGATTGAAGAGAATGCTGTTGCGGATATTGCACCGGATATGTTGGACTTCCGTGACATGGTAGAATCAGTTATACGTAAAAAACGTGACAAATATCACGGACATTTCCAATTTGGTTGGGTAGCTAACAATGATTTGGCAAATAGTATCGCAATGACTGAAATGTCACTGCCTAATTTGATTGTTATTAACACCACTACTAATCATCATCATATCCCCGACGATGAACCTGGAAAATTAACACCACACGCTATCGAAATCTTTCTAGAACATATTCGCAACGAAACAGCACCGAAATATGGTGGTAAAAGTATACCAGTACAAATTTATCGTACTTGGTTTGAATTAAAATCAACACTCTCTTCAATGTGGAAAGGCAATCCTATTTTAACAATGGTACTATTCGGCTTGCCGATGTTATTTTTGTCCCTCATATGTTGGGGAATATTTTGTCCAGATATTTTTGACGCTGGTGACGATGACGAGGAAGATGAGACAACTAGTAGCCATATGAAAGAAGATTAACTATTTATGGTGATATATTCTAGGACTTTTTTCTCAATTGGATTGTGCAATTTATACATATAAATATACGGAGAATAGTCAGATGACGGTGCCGCAATCTCCTTTGATAATTGGTACGTTTAATGAAGAGCTGATTGACTCTTAGTAAAAGGAATTTCTACTGGACAATACGGAAGATGACAACTGTTCACACAGTCATTTTCCAGATGTGCGAATGAGATTTGATTCAGGGATCATTTGTTAATGATTAGAAATGGTTTTGTGTGTATTTATGTCATTCAGTATATATGCGATTATTTATTCAGAGTGAGCATTCCAATCAATGTGATTTTTCAATTTATTCGTGTTATAGAATGATTTCAAATAAAAAGAAACGAATGAATTAAAAAATATACATACTTAAATTAAAGTTAATGATGTTAAACCGTAGTCTTATCAAGCTAACAACGCGGACAATAATGATTACATATAGTTACTGCTACAAATCATCATCATCAGAGTCCAAAGCAGCGCGTCTTCTATCGAACTGTAATTAGAAAGAAAAGGAAAGTAGTGAAATGACATATAATTGGAGTGAAAGATACTCGTTCATATTGTTTGTACCTTCACAGTCGTCGTTTTTTGTGTTTGCTTATTAATACTTTCGAGTAGGTTGATAAGCTCGGATTCACCTAGTTTCCCTGGTAATTGGCCCCTTTGTGCCATACTCACAAGCATACCTTCTACCATTCTCGCTTTCTCAGGTTTACCCAGGGACAATGTGTTCACTGGAATTGTGGAGAAAAATCAGCTATAAAAAATTTGTGATCCTTCGGATGCGTTCAGTAATGAATGATTGATCATACATCTAGCTCTAGCTGATTGGTCCAGTACTTGTGTTAATATCGAGTGTTTCATATCCTCCATTTGTCTCTGTCTCTCTTCCGCTTGCTCTTGGTTGGCACCATCACCTCCCTGAATTATTTTAGCAATACATTTGATTATATATGTAATTAATGTTCTTTAATCCAATGAGGAACATAACCTCGACAGTTGCGGCATTAGTTTTGTATCATTCACCTTATATTGTGACTGTAATTGAGCTAAACGTTGTTGACGAAGGGCTTCTAGTTCTGGATCCGCCATTTTTCAAACAAGAAAAATATTCAGAACAGTACTTCACTTCAATAAATAGATTATTTATAAGTAATTCTGGATATCTGTTTTTCTTTCTCACGGAAACACTAATATTACCTCATTAAGAAAAGATCGCAAACATATCAACTGAGCTCAGTGTCATTTACCAGCGGGTCAAAGATAGTTTGGGAAAGGTGGGTGCGCCACCATCTCTTTCTTCAACCGAACATGTTCGGTTAGACCCGAATGATAAGGAATTCTTCGCAGATTCAAAGGCGGGACGAATAAAATTTGCCGAAAGCATAATTCCATTCAGAAATCCCTTGCTTTTTCAATATAAATATCATATCAAAAAGTTTTTAATGTATATTAGTACAATATTTGTTTGATTGGAGTCATTTTTGGGGGTTATGTCAATGAGATGATCAGGTTAGATAGTACTGCTACCATAAGATTTACTGATTTTTACACAAATTATTTTTATTTTCGGATCCATGACATTGATAAATATCAAACACTACTTCGTAACAACTATAATAGTTCCAAAGAACCTGATCCATTCAAATATTCAATAAGAATTCGTTGTTAACTCATATGTAAATAAAATACAACAATATGAACTTGGTACCTATAGTAACAATTAAGAGGTGTTATGGAATCACAAGATCTGATTCATAGTTTGTAATCGGCAGTGTAAACAGCATGTTGAATCCCCTACATTTTCACATTGTGTTCGTGTTGTCATACCAAGGCTGCATCCAATTCGTTGGTGTTCTATTCCTTCCACGACCTCTATTGCCGCTGATAGTTTCAACATTGGCATTTTTGTCAAGTCTCCTAGTCGGATTGTCAATTGGTCGATTATTTGCTAAATTATTATTATTCAATACAATAAACGCTTGGCCATCATCATCATCATCACGTTGTTTGAGTGGTTCACGTCCAAAACTCGGTGAATACGGTCGCACATTATCATCGTTGAAATTCCGATCCGGTGATGGACTTCGTGTAATTTTTTGACGTAATGAGGATGATCGTCGTCGTTGTCGTCTGAATCCTCGTGATTCATCATCAACATTGCATACATGTAGACGATATGTAGGACTTGGTGAGCGATTTTTCAATACGCCAGGACTGGCAATATCTAAATGTGTTGGTCTTTGTGGTTGCAGAGATCTTGATCCCCTGAAATGCAAATTCAATTAATTGAAACTAATGATAACATCAAGCAAATCATCAGGCTGTGTTGAAGAATCATTTTCCGGATTTTACTGACAGCAAAATTTATGGTCATTCACCTTCTGAATGCTACCGGTGGTTTCCCAATGACATTTTCTTCATGAACCCTCGTTTGTAGAACTTGGAATGCATCTTGATCGTGTTCAGCATTGACCATACCAAATTGTTCACCATTGTTGTTATTCATCCAGTTATTGTCACGTTTCCTAGAGTCACTGTTGCTACGATTACGACGTCTATTATTCATTTCAGCCATCTCGTGATTCTGCCGAGAACAGTAAGCATCACGATATTCAGGTTGGAGGTCCATGTTCCCTTCAGGCCTCAAAGTCACTGGCATTCTCATACTCTCAACGCGTGGCACATGACCATAAGGTATGTATTGAGACCTCACTTCGCTCGTTGCATCATACTGTCTCAAATCAGGAACTATTCGTCGACCATATGTTGTTGAACCGACTGACGGCCGGCGTGAAGAAATCGGCGGTTTCCTATAAATCGGGCGATCTTTATCTAAATATTTAGATTTGTATTCAGGATCATGATCAATTTTTGTGGTAAATTTCCCAGGATTGGATGATGGATGAACTTTCGATCCATCAGCACGACCAATTTCGTCTTCTGGTTTTAGCAATTTCGGACGCTCACGTGGGAAATCCTAAAAAACAGCACAACACCAGATGGGTGAGTATTTTTCCATGAATTATCAATTAAAAATTCCATTAGTGAAAAAATAAATTCACCACCTTGAAAGCATCTCGATATTCAGGTGTCTCCAACGGTGGTGCTTGCAAATGTTCCAGTTTCGAAACCAACAGTTGCATGTTCTCTTCCTTATCATTTTGGTGATCTTCTGGGTGCTGCGCATTATCATTGACCATATCGTGATTCGTGGGAACAGCACCACGAGGATCCACAAAGTTTTGAGTATTTTCAGTTCTGACAGTGAATTCACCTCCAGGCATTAGATGTGATGCTGGTAACTTTGGCGCCCTTTTTTCTATGGATAATCAATCATCACTATAAAGCGTGAGAAAATTAATTTCGCTCAGGGGAATAATATTTCATTACCTTGAAAATCACGAGGTTTGAATACATCGCTGTATTCAGGTTTAAAACTAGATTCACCTTCAAGTCTCAATTGCGCACTTTGTCGGAGTAATTCTGGTCGCCTGGCACCAACAAATGGCACATATTGATCGTGATTTTCCGTGGATGTTTCCAAATGTCCCTCTAACTTCAAGTTGGTTGGAATCCGTGCAGGTTCAGGTCTACTGACGTTCAGCCACTCGATAAATTTTTCACACTGCTCAGTAACACCTCGCATATCACCCTCCATCTTGAGTGATGTGGGTCGACGTGTAAGTTCTGGTTTGTGGTACCCTTGGTATGTTTGATAATTAGATGATTCAGTGTTACCATAAAATTCACTGACACGTTTCATATCAGCACGTCTGTAAATCAACTTGTTATTAATTGCTGTAAAATGTCAACTCTCCCTACTTGTCACAATTTTATTCACAAATATTACTTCCTAATTTGTACAGGTCGTGAAATAGCCGAAGGAACCTGCGACATCTCACGGTCTGACTCCATTGGCCTTGCATCTGATATCGCCTCACGAACTATACCAGTTGATGTTGGATTTATTAGAGATGTTGGTAAAATTGTTTTATGGCCAATTTTATCATCGTCATGTTTATAATATTGTTCACGTAGCAAAGAATCTTCACTGATGGCTCTGAATGATCGACGATATTCCGTGACGAGATTTTCATAAACATTGTCACGATCCCCGCGATGTTCTTGACTCAAAGTGTCTTTCGGACTATTGGGAACACGACCACGACGATAACGTGCGAGTTCATCAACTGTTATAGTCTCAATTGTCCTTGGCCATGGCAATTGGTCCCGCGACTGTGCTCGCCGATCTTTAAGCCTTGATTGGGCTACCTCGGAGTCCGAGCAGGATTTCCCATCCCTCTTGAGTACTGTCTTACGTCTGTAATTGTTGATATGCAGTTATAATACCCAAAATCATCTCAACACCTTGCTAACGAAGAAAAATAAATCCGAAGCACAGTTAGACAATTTGTCCGATTAGAAAAATTCAAAGTCGAAGAATGTTGCACGGGTGAATGCCCGCAACAAACTGAGATATCTAAGTGAGCTCCTAGGTCTCCTGCTCTAGGTTCTCCGGTAAATGTCTGTTAAGGGCGGGGTTGAGGAGGATAACTGAGAAACAGGAAGAGGGTGGTACGTGTGGGCTCGGCATACCTCAACATATAGACGAAAGAGGAGCGAGCGAGAGAGCAGTGTTGGAGAGTTCCAGTAGTCGAGACGCATCGATCTGCCGTCAGAATGTATACAAGAATGCCTTTTGCACTACTACCACCCATTTTCCTTTTCTTCTATTCCATATACTTTCCCATTTCACTATCTTTTTTTATTTCAGAATGATTACTCACGCGCAAAATCGTTTGATTTTAATGACTGACATACACGAACAAACGGTGAATACGGCGATGTCTCCACAGGGTCGCGGCTGGACCAAGGGAGAATGTAGCGATTGAGTTCGCGTGTTCAAGGATGATGAATGAATGGAAAAAATATATTCGATGTGATCCACCACTCGTAATTAACGTCACAGATGTTAGAATTAATCGTGTGATATAGACAAAAATATTTGGAGGAAAGCGTGTATCCTTAAAGCAGTGGTACTACTGACTATTAATCTAAGCTGAGGAATTCAATCATCACCTCCTTACGGACCAATCTCATTTCTATTTTATTTTTCAGGTAAATGTGATGAACAGTGATGAGAGCTTCATCTTCAAAGCTTCGATAATTTCATTGAATGGATCATAAATCACCAGAGTTGAAGTATGGTCATCCCCAAGCAACGTCCACTGTATCGTTTAATTTAGCGATTAGAAGTCTTAACTCATCCAATATATACCTGAATAGATGTTCAGCCACATATCTGAACGTATAGCCAAAGCACCAGACTCGTCGTACGTCATTGGAGACGGGTCACACAAGGGCTTTGTATTATTCGTTCGTTGGGTGAGGACTCGACCTCCTGACCTCAATTTCGGCACCGCACAACGTGACGGAGGATTTATCAATGCATGAATATATATACTCGCCTGGACATTTGAATGGTGTGTGTGATATTTGTAGCCAGATAAATGTTTGTGTTCTGCTACTTTTCACATACGCACAAATACTACATTCATGTTTATAACACATACGAGACAGGATGAATTTATCTGAGAAAAAGAAAACAAGAAAAAAAACACTTGGAGTCTATTCCATATTTTACTGTTGCGTGATTCCATCTGACGCGACGCATTTACAACTTTTGTGAATGTATAAGGTGGTCTGCGTCATGCGAAATTTCTTATGGCTTTTCTCATTTTTTTTCTCTTCGTTGTGTTTATTTTTTCATTTATTTATTCATATCAGTTTTTTTCTTGTCTTCGGTATATTTTAATATGAATATTCAATGAGTTGTGGATTAGCATTGATAAATGTGTGAGAGGTACAAAGCAGATGTAAGAAGAAAAAGAAAAAGAATTGATATATGGGAGACTGAAACACATCAACAGGTTTCTCTTACTTTTTTTCTTTTTTTTCGTTTCATTAATGCGTGTCGACGACAATAGTTTATACGAACGTTATCTGAAAGTTTTGCCCTACAAACTTAAACTAATCGAGGTCATTGCAATAATTATGTGATGTGGAAAATCATCTGTTAAACTTTCTTTGTAACCAACACGTCGGATCGATGCAATCATTTCATATAATCGATAGATTATTCGACTGTGAACTGTAATTGTTGATGGAAGTGTGAGAAAAAAGTTAGATTCTCCACTTTGTTCTCCATTATAAATCATTTACGGAACATAAATCTCTCAATTACATCAAAAATTTCAACTACTTGATATAACACAGACTCAGTCACTCAAAGTTCGTGATTTAATAAATGCGATTGAACTTCAAAAATAGTTGAACACAGAAAACTCCGACGAATAATTTTTTTTCTTATTTTCTCATTTACAATGGCCTTGCTCACATCTATAATCTGACTCTTCATTTTGAAGATATTCAATTGTGAAATTTTTGTTACGCATAAGTCAATGATTGCATCATCCTTGTGGAATTCCAAAAAGTATCGACAGAGAAGAAGAACAACATATCCAGATATTCGCCCATGATTTTGTTTCTCTCTCTATCAAACTCGTACTCCATTTCAATCATGTTCTTAATGTCTTCAAATCACGTTATGCCTAATATAACCCACCCATCATGGCCTACATTGGCATTCATCTATATTTCTTCTTTCATTCTTCTCATTATTTTTTTCTTTTTTCTAGGTAATTACACGGTGGGTGAAGTTGGATTACTCCATTATGTGGGCCTGTCCTTTCTGTTATACAAATACGGTTGATCAAACATGATAAAGCGAGTCTTATTAGTGTTTGTTTACAAGACAAACTCAATACTTGTGATTGAAACTTGTACCTTCACCAATGGGGATGTAGCTCAGTGGTAGAGCGTTCGCTTTGCATGTGAAAGGCCCCGGGTTCGATCCCCGGCATCTCCAATTTTTTACAATTCATACTCGTCAACATTGGAACCATCAACGAATTTTTCGGTAGATAAACAAATGAGGTAAGACAATAAATGTGAACAAATAGATAAAGTTTACCTTTTTGATGTACGTTCACGTCTTCTCTCACCCATAGCATTCTCAATTTAATGATGATGGCCTTGAACAATTAATCAAAATGAAACTGGATAATATGCGCACAGTTGTTGAAACTGTAAAGTTAGATGAAGAATAAAAGATCAAGCAGTGATGACAAACTAGTGCAACTGATATGTCATTGATACTGATCACACATTGTGTACTCAAAGGACGCCGCCGGCTGGCACGTTCTCGTTGACGTGACTGGACTTTGCAAATTCTAATAAGACCAAGGAGTCAAATGGGGGCGAATGACGAAGGGGGAAATGGAATCCATGTGCGCAGCTGCAAAAGTTGAATACCTCAAGACCTTCTATATATTCTGGAGCAATTTTATGTAAGAAATTGTGTCACACTCGATCACTAATGAAATGATAAATGATAAAAGTTATGGGAAGGAAATATCAAATGGATTGGAGGAAACGTCGGATTTATTATTGAGGAGGGAGAACGGCAATGGTTCTGACTTCAGTAATAATAGCTGGGCAAGTATCCTTGGATCGAAAATTATCAAATTCTTGGATCTCACATTTTATTCAACAAAGACCATATCGATGACATAGTTATAAAATATTTTTACCTCGATTATAAACAACAATTGTAATCAGTTCATTTTAAATTTAAAATGAACGCGCCGAAGATGTATCGGGTATTTCCGAATATCTTCGTAAATTTATATCGAATACGCGCAAATTATGATTACAGTTGACCAAAGGTCCTCCCTAATCCCCTCTCATTTTTCACTGTGTAAACATTGTATACCAAGATTTTTCCTTTCTCATTTATTTCACTGTAACTTGTATTTGTGTGCACAAGTTTGTGTGAGTAATAATTCTTACATTCTCCAATTTTGTTCACAAATCACGGCAGTGTCTTTCGAGGTTTATATCACTGCAGATATATAAGAATAATACTCACGAGCTATCATACAAATCCGTAGCGGTTACGTGATCCCATTTGTATTTATCTTTCTTGTGTATATATAAAATTAATGTGTATTACAACACTGGTGGCCGGTTTGAGTTGAATCTGGTACGATATTAGCAGTGATACATAACAACTTTTATGCAATTCAAAAAAATTATCAGTAAAAATAACAATTGGTTTACAGTAGCAAAATCTAAATTGTCTTGATCATCGCACATTTTCGCGTGAGCTCCAAAAACATTTACTCAATCACTCATACAATCAGTTATCTATTTTCGTATCATTTCATTTCAATAATGAAGTGTTGAAGACATTCCAAATGAACAATGTTCTAATATTATTTCTAATTCGGTCATCACAGGACCTATACCAAAGCCAAGCACGATAACACCGCGTGTTTCTGAACAGACAAATATATCTACAAATGACATCCATATCGTCTGCAAGAGATTATCATATCTAATAGAGCAGAGCGAAAAAGTGTGAATGAATCAAACGAAGATAATCTGATTGTGTTATTTATTTTTGTCTAAGCAATTTCCTTTTTGTTTGGCTTCTATGGTTGAGTCACTGTGACAAAGAAAAATATGAGAAATAAAAATAAATAAAGAATTGAAGGGCAATGATTATCGATTCAGTAGACCGTAGGTGTTATCGTACATTCCATCGAGATTTGATACTAATTCATGTGCCTAACCCTGATATAAATATACATTATGATTGTAATTATTGAACTTTGTTCTTTGGAGGGCCGCGAGACAAAAAAATTCATTCGATTATATTTATTCGTAGAATGATTAGCGATTTAAAGTTTCAGCAATTGATGAACGTTTATACTTGTGTCCTGTCAGACAACACCTCAATATATGAAAAAGTGAAGAATAAACGAAAAAGAATAAAAGTCGGTGTGAGGTCATGAAAGGCCGAGATACCATACTATCGCAAATAATTTTTTTATATGCATATAAATGCTCATGATATTCTCTCATCGCCAATGTTCATGGTTTTTTCATCCACCGTCCTGTTGATGAACAGAATAATAATTGATTGATTTATCTTTAATTGTTGTCATATTTTAAATTGTATATTGAACAGGCGATGAAGATCATGGAGCGTATGGGCAACATGGCAGTTTCTTGTTTTGAAACTGCTTGTCAATACAATATTGGACAATTTTTCATACGGATGCTCGACCGGGGTATCGCCATCGTCGAAAAAACTGCACAGTGGAGTTTACCAAATAATGGAATAATTGCAGAAGAAAATGGAAAATCATTTGGAAGTGTGGAACTTGTTAGACCACTGCCTTGGGTCTTGTTTCTTCCTGGTTTGATAATTCTACGTGGCTTCAGATTCACATGGAACGTTGGAGCTTTCTTTCTTGGATTCAATCCGATACATCCAAGTGACATTGTGAGAATCGTTTGCCCTTTCAGTTTTATCAATACCTCATCATTCAATCCAGTGGATCATCTCATTCATTTTGTTCAATAATTTCGGACTTTTCTTTCAGGTTGAATCATTGCAGAGAATTCGTCAACGTTTGCGTACCATCAGGATGAATGGTATTAGACGAATGCGGAAGATAAGACCTGCAAATAATAGGGTGAGTAGGATATTCATTGATGTTATTAATAACAAATGTCATGGCAAAGTCAAAACCAATAGAATTACCACAGCAAAGTAGAACTGAAAAAATATACATTGCATGCTGTATATCTGTGTATATCCACCTTTGTCATAGAAGACTTTATAATGATCCTTGAGATGTTATCCTGAATGTAATTTAAAAAATATGAAAGCAAAAAAAAACAAAAATGTGGTGGTGGTGGGTGTGAATGTAGGACCAGAGTTTAGGATTGAATGGGGCAAAGCGAAGTCTGCTGCAGTCAATACAACTAACCCTGTCCACACTGTCCTGTTTTGATGCATCCAAGATGAAATCCTCGCCGCCACCAATGCGAATTCGTGTACCAATGAATTATGATACGGTGAGCGTTCACTTTTCTGTGAAACATTAATTGTAACAACAGATCTATATCCAAACGAATCTACGCATTCGTTCTCCCTTTATTGTGTTATCTTGTTTGCATAATATTTCTGTCTGGTACATCGTCGAGACGTAGAATGATACAACCATATACATTCATGATTGTCTTGTCTTCTTTGTTTTATTAGACACCAGCACTAGTCGAAAAGTCAACTACCGAGTCCACAGCAATGACCCAGCCATGTGAAACTAAACGTAAATATTCACAGGTCAGTTCTGATGATCCGCTATCAGAGGAAGAATCTGAAACTGATGGTATGACCTTCGATGAGAAACTAATGCATTATGTTGAATTGAATAGTTCTGATGATCCAGACTTCAGTGTGAGTTATACAGAGGAAAAAAATGAATGATATCAATTTTATCTATTCGTGAATGATTCATCTGAAAGAATTATCCATTCCGTCACTTACTCATGAATTATTACAGTCACCAAATTGCACTGCGGAGACAGATGATTTGGCAGAGTCAGATGAAGAGGAGGATGCATTCGTGAAGAATGAAGTTGATATGTTAGTTAAAGAAGCTGCGGAACCATTGACGGTGTGTTATAATGAAACAAATCCACAGGAGTCTAAAGCAGAACTGAATGCTACAAGTGACGGAAAATTACTCACGGTACAGGTATGAATATCAATTTTCTTCTAGTGAATAGATGATGCTAGCCGACTGCTCGCATGAACATTGCTAGTGCTTTTGCTTCCGCTTCACGTCATTTAGTGTGTACTTGAATATGAATATTGGATATGAGTATGATAATTATTGAATGAATTAATTTAATATTGTGTTATCGTAGAACATCACTACGAGAAATGGTAATGGCAATTGTATGACAAAAAATTCGGATGGTATAGAAAATTATTATTCACCATGTAAAAGTATTGAGGATACGGACACATCATTTTATTCACCGATCAGTTCGAAAAGCACGAGCCCAGAACGTGATCTTGATACTGATATTGCTGTCGGTATTATTCGTAAGTGTTCGGATACTTATTAAATTTTGTTTTGTGTTCAATGTGAGCAGTCGATGGAGCAATTTACTCATTGCAATATACCGATTCTGAATGAGAAATTTGGAATTTCCATTTCATTGCCATTCATACCACGTAATTCATATTAGACTTATCGCATTTTTTGTAGAGGGATCTGCTAACAGGAGAACAAAGGGATCCAAATCTCCAACAGCAATCGTAGATGGTGAAGCACCAATAATCCATAACGAAGAAAATGAACATAGACATGAGAAAAAAAATAAGATGCAAAATGATTCACTTGGTACTACAGGCAAACAGCAACGAGATAATAATAAAGGAAAACGTTCTGCTCATGGGAATCGTAAGAGGAAATTATAACACTTCGAGCATTGTAATTTTGTCATGTCAGTTTCAATTTTGTTCGTAAATAACGAAATTCGCAGAATTAATCATATACTTTGTGTCAAAAAATTGCTATCAATTCCTGTTTTTCTACATTTTCTACCCCTTTATCATGTGCGCCAATGGTTCTGATTCGAGTAATTTAATTTGTTATTTACGATATAATAGCTACTATTTGTCGACTCAATTATCGTCATCTACCTCGATGAATCAAAGAGTAATAAAATTTGTCAAGTAGACCTCAGAAGGGGACTTAAGTTACCTCAACAACAACAAGTGCGATATAAAGAAAATTAATCGATTAATTACAAATAAAATATTTTTTTATGTATCGAAATTGATACTCTTTAGAACAAAGTAACAGGTCTCTATATTATCACTATCCATGGTAACGTGATTCTCCTTTCGTGGTTAATGAGTCGGTATATTTCACATCTGCTGTAAAATCATTTTCCACCCCATCGTAGCAATATTTTTTTCTAAAATACTTCGCCATTTGCTTTAATAATTTGATTTATCTATATATTGAGAATATATCTCGAAAAATCAACTCATCCTGCAACGATTCTAACGAATGACCTCAATTAACGATCGACGATATACCCAACTGCATTACCGATCCAGATTAGTACCATTTTTTTATCTGCGCGCGCAAACCGTATTGCCACTCTTTTATTCTCCCCCCACTCACTACATCTAGGTTATGTTGTGTTGGTGCGTAGAGCACGCAACCATACACAAATATACACCAACACAACAAATCATCTGAAACCACACAACTCACACATCTAAGACACCTTCCATATATACTTCAGGTTGTCAAAGCGAAACGGAAGATTTCAGTTGCGCTTCGTTGCTCCGTTGTTAATCGTACTCTTGTGGTGGGCATAGGCAAGTCCAGTCGTGAACGACATCACGCTGGAGAAGAAAAAAAAAGTATCGGATGAATAAAAAAGCGAGGTGTATGGTGCATCTCATTTTCGTATCGTGGCTTCTTCCAGCATACTTAAAGTATATACATATAAACAAAACATATATATGACGTGTCGTTGAGAATAACTAGGTGAGTGTATGTGTGCTCACACGCCAATAAAAGAGATATGGATTCTCCCTCTCGTCAATACACCTAACAACATATCTATATGTATGTATATACACGTATAAAAAACAAATCACTTTTCAAGGGATACCGTTTCTCTCTCTGATTCTTCCTTATTCATATTGTTGTCCATTAGCATCACAGACATTTGGCTTCCAATTACTCTCTCTTCTACTCACACACACTCACTTATCTCGAATTGTTCTCATCAATGAATAGAATACGACGGTTCACACATTGTGTTCAGACATTCATTTCTTCTTTTCCAGTTATTTTGCATCTCATTTTTTCTCCTACACACTCATACACACAATGGTGCTGTGATTATTGTGCAACATTCAACTGCGTTGAGAGGATTCGTGTTAAAATGAACTGAATTTTCAATATTATCTAATAGTGATACTGCAACTTGTGGAAATTGAAAATTCGCGTAAGAAAAGGGAGCAGAGATATAGTGAGAGAACAGAATAATGGCAAGTGCGTTCTCATTCCTCTTTGGGTAAGTGACTTGTAGAGAAGAATTTTTTTCGTGTGTTTTTTTTTTACTTTCTCAGAACAAAAGATATGATGGTGATGATGAAGAGTAGTGCCTGTGTGCTAGTATATTTGAAGTGGGTAGTGAAGATTGAGATGAAGATGAGAGAGAAAAAGAGTGGGCGCTCTTGTCAGCATCTTTGTGATATTACTTTGTGTTTATGTCTACACTATTTTACAAGGGATCAATCATCACCCACATCATCCTTGATACAGGAATCCCATTGGTTTTAATGACGATAATGTCGAACGTTCAATCTGAATCGTTGAAATTTTAAAGAATTTATTGGCAAAAAAGGGTGCATCGTTGCATCGGGATTTGAGTTACCATTTGAAGTTCAAATTAATTATGCCATCGTACTTGGTTAAATGGTTAAATGATTATCTTTATATTTCCATGAATGAAATCACTGATGTAATATCTCCTCACTGCAGTGATGCGCGATAACGCTCGTGTCCTGTAGAGCAAGGACATAACCTCAAAAAATTTGCGATAGTACTAATCGATAAGATTTTGATGGGGTGAAAATTCTCCGGAGGGAATTACCAGCTCAGTAATTGTGTTACTGTGTAGTGAATATTTTCCATTTAAATTTGAATAAGATATTCGACTGATAATTCGTCACATCAATCTTGATCAAATGATTTGCGGATGAAATTGTGACAGAACAATGGCATGTATGTTAATGAATTACATCTATGCATAAATGCACTCATGGACGGACATGAATGAAACGTATGCCTTATGAAGACTTGCTAGCAATATTAATTGTTACAGTGGCATAACAATTCTCGTTTCATCATTATTGACAGCAGGTCTTTTTTTCATCCCACTCATTGTCGTGTTGTTGGAATTTATTATTCAATATAAATCGCGAACGCAGTATAAGCATATAAGCGGATTTTCATCATGTTTGTCCTACATGAAGCCACGCTAATTTTTTTCTTCCATGCGAATATAACATTAAGCCATGGCAACATGCCACGATATTTATTCACTTTTTACTCATTGTCACTACAACCGCGTTATCTAATGTTCATACTCATTTCGTTTTTCACGATCCAATACTTCTAATAATATGGATATGTAACTATTCCTTACAAAATCGCTGATAAAACCTTCAATATTTCTTATCTGTGACATGCATCTATTCGAGTACTTGGTGTTTGAAAATAAATTGAACTTACAAGTGTCGAATTTTTCTACTTTATCGAATGAATTTTGTGTTTCACAATCATAACTCGTCGATGAAACCTTTTTTTTTTTTAGTGTTGAAGAAAATTGAGACTCAGAATTAATTCTTCCTGTTTGAAGAAGTGAGAAAGAAAATAAGAAAGAGTTGAACATTGCGATTGTTGAGATGGATATTATAAAAATATCTGCGTCAATATAAGTGCTTGTAATTTTTTCCACATTATCAACACATCTCTGTTATTATATCAGAATTATTTCATGTCCTATATCTCTTCTATTGTGTTTAATATCATCAGCTATTTTAATGACAATGAAAAAAAAACAAAAAAAAATTATTTCCACTGTGTACATTGAGCAATTGATGTGCTCTGGAATTTTTTCTGCATTTATTATTTCACATCTTTCATTACTCATGTTTTTTCTCCAATAACATAACATTGTTCGTCATTTATATATATAACGATTGTCACATTTTACTCATGTATTACTCACTCACTTTTTTTTTCTAATTCCACTGATGATAGTAATTATAGAGATATCAAAAGCATATCGTACGTCTTATCATTTCCCAAAATAAAAAATTTTTCATTCCCTCTGTTGTATTGTAAATGGATTGTTGTGTCATTTAATTTTGGAAGTCAGCCGTTTTATTTATAAAGTTGACCGAATGACCGGCGACGATGTCTTGGGTTTGGTACTTAGTAATTTTGGCATTAGCCCATGTACTTTATTACTCTAATTCAAATAAACAGAAATTTATTCCGTATGATTCACCATCATAAATCAGACAGTGTAATTGTACCAAGAAAAAAAATTCATCACAATTCTTCATCTGCCCTCATTTTTATTATTACACAATTGTTTCTGTTTCATTTGCTTTTCTTCGTTTTCACAACGCAGATGTTAAGTATGACAAGTAATCAATTCTATATGTACTAATCGTGCAAAGTAAATTTATCATGTTTGAATTATTTAATAGTACCATGGCTCATTTTCAACTCGCTAATCAATTTAACTGCACCATACGGAATTAACGCAGTGCGTATGTGTGTAAGCAAAATATTTAACAGAGAATAATAGTTACATACACATGTTTACACATCATCAGAATTTGTATGCTTAAAGTAGTAGCAGACCTATTTTATTATTGTATTTCTCATTTGTTGACTTCAATTGTCAATCATATAATCGATGGGGGATTTGATGTATACAAATAAATGTAATGAGACGTGGTACATTCAATGGAATTTTTTTGCATTGTCACTTGATTATGTATAGAAAATATGAGCATTCATTAGTTTTATATAACAATGAATAATGGAAGAAGAAGAATCATGAACGTTTTTACAAAGACAAATCACGTTTTGTTTTATCTATGAATTCGGAATGGGAATTTTAATCAACTTTCCATTCGTTTATTTTCCAAACACAAAAATTTCAACTGCAGTTTCAATATCACCCAGAAAAACGTCATTCTATTCGATAAATTTTCAAAAATGAATTTGATGTTATGTTTTATATTGTACGTATTACGTGAGTAGTTTCATCCAGATAATTTTATAAATTAGTTGGAGCCCTAATTAGGCAACGCTCTCATTAACAATTGGCTCTAATTATATTCCAATAGTTTAATACAGTACTGGTTCAGTTGAATTGGTGCCAATGATTATGGTCAATGAGAAATTTAGGTTAACTGAATGAAATTCACTTCATTATTACATTACAATTATGTAGATATATGAACGTTATTTGCGTTTATTCGACAATGAACAATTGTGGAATTACGAATTAATCCCAAGTTTATATTTACATATAGGAAAAAAGAATGATACGTTTATAATATATAATCAAATGCAAACAGAATAATTTTATTCAACTCTCACGATTTATGAATCGACAATTGCAGTTCTGTATGAATTTGATTTCATCTTCTTCAATTCATTTCTCTTCACATTGCATCAACTAAACATAACCATTCGCTTCAAGTTTGAGTGCTGCCTCATACGAGGGTAAACCCTCATCTTCTCTCTCATCATCACGTTTTTCATGGCTTTGTTCCTCTGTAAGGATTGTCGATGGAGTATTATCAAGAGTGAATGGCTCCTCTTTTTTGTCACTAGGCGATGGTATATTTTGTGAATTAAAAATGAGACTTTCATATGCGGGTGGTGGTGGACCAGGTGTAGCAGGACATGGCAATGACATTGTTGCTAATTCTTCACTGTTAATAATTGTCCTGTCGCATTGTGGAGCACCAAGAAAATGTCCCTGTTACAAAGAAACAATTTTGACATCGATAGAATTGTACGGAGAATTTATTAGTCCAGATTATATGGGAAATAAATAATTTTACCAATGTGTGAGCATCCATTGTATATACCTCGAGGCTTTGAACGTCTGGTTCAGCTCGCCAGTATGGAGAATATTCTCTCGGTCTATTTTTCTTCATATTCTTATGACAACAGTAGCACACGAGCACTACTACAATTATGACGCCACTCAGCATAGCTCTAGGTTAGTCAAGAATTTGTGGATAAGACAATGTAAATAATTAATTAGGTACTTTATACGACAATTGTAATGATAAATATGTACCCGCCAAGAAGAACGTTGACATTGCCATGTAAATCTGAATCGAATCGTCCTGATTTACCATCATCATTATTCGACATATTGTGTTCTGGTTGGTACTGATAATTCCCACCAGTGGAAACAGTTCCGTTCGGTTGATTCGATTGTACAGCCGCCAACACAGCTAATCGCCTCATTGACATTTTTGCTATAAGTTTTTATGTTATCACTTTTATTTTCTTTCTCGTTGACAAATTGTTTTGCTTGGTTGAAAATAACTCTCATAGACGAAGTTTACCAAGTAGAAATATTTTTCATATTTCTATTTCTTCGCTCTATCAGGGTACTGTAAAAGAATAAATTTTTCAATTAGAAATCAAATTCAATAATAATTATTTTTTAATTGCAGATTGGCATTTGGACAAAGGAGAATTCGTTGGTGAATTAACTCATTGGACAAACGTGTATTGAAAGGTGATTACAGTCAATTTATGTGGCTGCTATCAAAATATTCTGATGTGTATTGCAAAGTGTGTGAATACTAAAGAATGAAAGAATAATATTGTGCATGGGGTGCAAGGTTGAAGGCAACGATTCATACATGACGGACACTGATAAAGTATTCACGCTAAGACCTCTAGTTTATAATCGATTATCCACATCTACACACTATTTTAATATCATTTTATAGTTTATAATATTCTTTTTTATTTTTTCATTTTAAATTCAATGGCAGAGTTGTTATCTATACGTCACTTACATAACTTTTCGTATTTTTATATTCTCAATATCAAGAAACCAAGGAACATTAATGGTAAATTGAAAAATTATAAGAAAACAGCATTACTGTTATTATCAACAATTGTGAGTGATAGGTT
Source organism: Meteorus sp. PSUC_FEM 10030008 (assembly GCA_018881525.1). Taxonomy (NCBI): domain Eukaryota; kingdom Metazoa; phylum Arthropoda; class Insecta; order Hymenoptera; family Braconidae; genus Meteorus; species Meteorus sp. PSUC_FEM 10030008. The sequence continues at coordinate 43,809 of JABMBR010004373.1, forward strand.
GTGGTGATATCAAAATTTTAGACTCACCCTGGTGACATATTTCTATAAAATCCATCACTCGTCTGTGAACTTGCCACACAGTTCTCACTAATCCATCGAAATTCATTGTTTTGTATCAGTCAATTCCAATTCTTCATTGTTAACAGAGGAAAAAATTCTTCCAAAGTATTTATAATTGATCCAACATATTAATAGCGAATAATTTAATGCCATGTTTCTATTAGGATGGCGAATTATGGAATAGAGATGAAAGATGTGTTCCTCGTCGTTTTTTTTTTTCAATGAGAATAAATATATTCAATTGTCGAATTCAGAATCACATGGTAAAATGAGTTTGTTTAATTTTTTAACAAGACGTGTGGCTGTGTTGTATTGTGTTCGCCAATGAAAGTGATCATTGCTCGTCACACTTGTCTGCTATGAAGAGGGACAAGTGTCAACGATGACACTTGATGATAACCAGTAGGTTGCAAAGGGTATATAAAAAGGTCAAGTCCGCGTGTGTCCGATACTGATAGTGATTGGCGCTCGACTGTGGTCATTGCGCGTTGCTTGGCTACACAAACACGTATATACATTGAAGTTTACCTATAGATGTATATAAATATACGTGTCCATATTCGTGTGTCTGTGTAGATGGAACCGACCAACCAGCCAGCTTTCTATCTACATCTTGCGTCATGCTTACAAGCTACACTTCTATACCATCATCCCCTTTCACCACTCCTCTATTTTATTTTTTATTTTTGTTTTACTCTTACCCTTATCCTCACATTCTGCTTCTAATTTTTGTCCATGTCCTTTTGAAATTGTTCAATTAATTTAATGAATTACTTTCACTTCATGTTTTGAATTATTTTATTTCATACATTTCATTTTTTTTTTATGTTGGTGAATATTGTGAAGATTTTTGTCTCTCTCTTTGTTTCAATTTTGTGAAATTACTTGTTCTTCTTGATTACTTACAGTTAATGGTGATTGTACATTACGTTAACGAAAATATCAAGTTATTTTAAGACTACCAGTGGCATGTCATAGTGTATTCCATTATAGCATGCGATAGTATTAAAGGCCAACGATCGATGAGAGAGATTTGACGTACTCATATGTGGGATTGGATAAGAATAATGCTGAAATGAATGAAGAGGAAGACCAAATGACATTTTTTCATTTGTTATTTTAATTATTGATGGGTAGTGATAGAGGTGAATGAGTTTTTGGGAATTATGATCGATTTTTTGATATGTCAATTCGCAAAAGAAAATGACGTAGAGTGTAAAAAAGTTGAAGGATGATTAAATATGTGTAAACAAAATGAAAGAATGAAATGGTAGAAGGTCATGCTCAATTGGGTGGCGCCGGGTTGTAGACACTGTTTGCGACTGGTAAATCTACCGAAAAAAAGGCGGGGGAAGGAAGTAAGGTGGAGAATGAAAGGGTAGAATAGGGTAGGAAAGGAAGAAAGGGAGATGTAATGCAAGAGCGAAAAAACATCAGGTCGATAATGGGATTGGTGTGAATTCATGAGTTGAAATAGTCACGCAACTGAGAAATTTATTCTGTTTTCTACAATTATCAACCAGAATTATCCGAATTATGAATGAATTTACATGGAAACATAGCGAATTAGACATTACAATAATAGAATTGAGGTTGATGTATTTGTAATCTTTTGTTTCAGTTAGTCATCATTTCATTGTTTCAGATTAGAAAACATGATCGGACGATTGCCCAGTGGATGGATGAGGCGAGTCCTCCTTTTTCTTGTTCTCATCACTGGAATTCTTCTTATCGCTATGTACGCTAACGCACCACCACTTGTGTCACTGGTTCCCTTCGCACCCAGACGGTATGTCAATATTTGTACCGAAACATATTTATATATTGTCGAATTCTATAAAGAATGAAGAAGACACACACAATCATGAATGACAAAATTCAAATAAAATAAAATGAAGGAAATTTTTATATTGAAAAATGAAAATATCGATGCATGTTCATTCCTTTTTTTTTTATATTCATTTATCTTGCGCGGCATCATAGTTCGGAGGTATACAAAAGACAACGGATTATCCGAGGGACTGATAATAATACGATTCGAGACATGGAGATTGAATCGAATAATTTAAATAATACGGGCAGGTAACGAAAATAAAAAAAAATGAAATTTTTATTGATACAAGTTATGAGTCTAGTGACTGGGAATATTGATGAAAGCCACGTTGTTTTGAATTGATGATTATTTGCTTGATTTTGGCAAAATTTTATTTGTGCTAATTTGTGAATCTATTTGTGATAACCTGAATAATTATCCGATGATTAATGTATTTCGCTTTTTTTCCGGGTTTTCATTTGGGCAGCAGAACGTTCCATACACCGTGGTCATGGATGTGTGTTGGTGGCAGATGTGAAAGACGTGCAGTAAAATCATCAAGAGCATCATTGGCGACGTGTACCGCATTGTGCGGTGGTAACACGAGATTGTTGTGGCCCAAACCAACTGGTGACGTTGTGCTTGGTGATGACAGTGTCGTATTGAATTTCCAACAAATCGAATTTGTGACAACTGGCACACCAGATTATGACGTGAGGAATTTGCTTGAGCACGCTAAAGATATTTTTGTTGGTAAGTATAAACTTGTTGATTCATCGATATTATAGAAAGAAAACTGAAAGTATTTTCATCAATGTTTTTGTTTCTTTTAGGAAACATTAAGAGTCTGGTAAAAAATCCAAATGCAAAAACACGTTCGAGCATTGATAATTTTGTTATCTATTTGAGTGCTGGCGATGCACAAACAACAAAACTGACTCTGTCTACTGATGAATCATATAAACTTGAGTTGACTCAAAAAGGACGAGATTTAGAAGCGCGAATAAATGCGAATAGTTATCAAGGTGTGAGACATGGCTTGGAAACATTGAGTCAGATGTTTTGGTGGGATGAATTTACCGGTAAACAAGGTGCATTGCGAATATTGTCAAAGGCACTCGTTACTGATAAACCAATGTTTCCTTATCGCGGATTATTAATTGATACTGGACGACAATATTTCAGTATTGAGAAATTAAAACGTGTAATTGATGGAATGGCCGCATCTAAATTGAACACATTCCATTGGCACATTTCCGACTCACAAAGTTTCCCATATGATTCGATGGCTTTTCCACAAATGGCACGATGGGGTGCATACAGCGCTGAGGAAGTTTATTCATCCGAAGACATAAAAGAACTTGTTGATTATGCAAAAATACACGGAATAAGAATTGTTATAGAGATTGATTCACCAGCTCATGCAGGCGCGGGTTGGCAATGGGGGCTTGATTATGGCTACGGTGAACTTGCTCTCTGTGTTGATCAAGAGCCTTGGTCTTCATTCTGTGGTGAGCCCAATTGTGGCCAATTGAATCCAATTAATGAACACACTTATAAAATTCTCGAGACATTATATAAAGAATTATTGGATATAACTGAAGTGCGTGATATCATTCATCTTGGTGGTGACGAATTGAATCTCGATTGCTGGGCACAATTTAGTAACATAACATTGGCGATGCAGGCACTGAATTTTACGGATTTGCATTCATTATGGGCAGATTTTGAAACTAAATTACTTCACCGAATTATTCGGGTCAACAGAGACGAGACTCCTAAAGCTGCCATACTTTGGAGTTCACCATTAACAAAACGACCGTGGATAACAACACACTTCGATCCTAAAGTACATGTCATACAGTCTTGGGGTGGTAGCACTTGGCCTGAAACAGGAGATCTACTTGAGGACGGTTTTCGTGTTATACTGTCGCATGTTGATGCTTGGTATTTAGATTGCGGCTTTGGGAAATGGCGAGAAACAGGCGAAGCTGCATGCGGGGAGTATCGCACATGGCAAACAGTTTATAATCATCGACCTTGGAGGGATTATCAATCGTCAATGCATCTAATTCTCGGTGGTGAAACGGCTCTCTGGACGGAACAAGTTGGCCAGTCATCACTCGGTTCGAGATTGTGGCCACGTGTTTCGGCATTTGGTGAAAGGCTTTGGTAAGTTGTTACTCATTTTTTGATTCAACATATTGTTCAGATGAAGGGTATAAACTATCTCACATTTTCATCCCATTCCTATTTCACAGGAGTGATCCCCCAAGCATGGGTTACTCGACAGAAGAGACAGTTTATTCAAGATTAGCGGCACACATTGATATTTTACAAAGCCGCGGTCTCAATACTGAAGCCATGTGGCCACAATGGTGTTCATTCAACCCCGGTAAATGTCTCTGACCGCGTTTCAAATAGAGAATAAAAAGTTCGTCTAACATCATTCGTTAGATGTGAGTGGAAATAAAAATATGTGATTGAAATCAGAGAGAAAGTGATGAGAAACATTTGTTTCCCCTCTGTTTCAAATTGCAATTTTGTATATATAGTGAATTAACTGAAATCCAGTGAATTTTTGATTAGAGTGTGTTCTAATGTTGTTGATATACTCGTAGAAAATTCATTGGTTCTTGTGTGTGCTTGAAATAGTACTGGTACATTAATGTACAAGGAGGTCTGATATACGAATTAATAAAAGTAGCATTAAGAAATGATGAATCGGGGAGCAAAACAAATGTTGAAACGCAGAATCACACAATTGATTTCAATCATGGGGTCCAAGACGTGAGTTTGGATAAGAATGTAGTTTCAATATTTTCCAGCATTTAATTTGCTCTTCATTTATCCCTTGAAATGAATGTTTTTCCATTGAACGTGGCCACTCATACCGTTTTTCGATCCTTAAATCTTCTGAATAGGATTTATCGGAAATGTGAAGAAACTTAAATAGAAAATATACTGGAAAAGTGGTTTCTTTATTTATACTAAACTTAAAAAAGAGGTTACGAACTGATAGAAATCAATTTTTCGCTCATATAAATGGTATTAATTCAAGAGACAGAAACCTGGAAAGTAAGAATAAAATGGAGAAAACGAGATTAAGTATTGTTGGCAATCAAATTCTTTAGACAGTGCCTTTTTGGAGTTAATTTTTTTATTCCAAGTTTTGTATCGTGGAGTCATACCAAAAAACGAAATGAATTGAGGTTGGGGAAGAACGAAAAAATGAATAAATTAGTATTTGTCTATAGTTGTGAAATTCAATATCGATAGATCAGTATGTCACGAATTAATTTATATATGTGCAATGTTTAATGTTATATCATACAGATTACTATATATAAGTGATGAAGTTTCAATTAATGTAAGTTTATTGATGCTAAATCAACTTTTATACTTATTGCATTACATGGAGCAAGTACTGTAAACGATTAATCGGAATAACAATGATTATCTCAATTTTTCGTTATATACTTACGGAACATCTCAATCTAACGAAATATTAAATTTCTTTCATAACCACATCGATACGGGGATGAGACAATTGTTTATTATCTCAACTATTAACATCGGTGTATGAAAAATTAATCACAACTTAATTTATACAATTCTTTTAATGTTTATGCGACACTTAATAGTTGTCGCCGATTACTTGCACTGTAAACTGGCAGTTGTTTAGTTATTTTCTACTCCCCCCATGATATTCCCTTCGATGCAGCAATCATAGTCTGATAATTTGTGAAAAATGCGAAAATGTATCCCAAAAATAATTGTGAAATAATTGTCAAAAAATTTTTTACATGAACGATTATGAAAACAGGAAAGACAAAGCGAATGATGTCAAGATGGCCTATGAACGATTAAAACCATGTACATATTATTTGCAAAATACGTTTGTACATAAATGAAAAATGATGGGTGACTAAACATGTACTTACATTATTACTTATTGATATCGATGACTGTGAAATGAAAAAGAAGACATGAACAATATTTTTTTCTCGAATTTTCATATTGTTTAATGCAAAACTCGAATTTATCGCTCATTACTGAAAACCATATGCCTATCTAATTATTATTAAATCATTGAAGTATATCGTACCCTACTGAATGATGAGTTATAGGCGAAACAAGAAACAAAATGAATAAATAAAAGATTTTTTACAAATTTTTTACTCCGTAATGTTCATGTGTAATAAAGAGGAAACGATTGAATCAATATCGAGCATATAATGCACCAATACAAATATATAAAATAAGTATTCGTCATATTGAATGAAACCCCTAGATTTCCAGTTGTTGCTCATTGGTTTTGAAAGGAAACGCGACGACTGCAACAATCATTACAAGTGAACACAATTATACACAATGAGCACCGTCAATTTTAATGTAGTCTGACTGTATTCAATTTTATCTATAACAAAATAATTTTTAGCAAAGTTATGTCTGTTAATAGAAATTGTGAACTACGTATGAAAAAAAGATTTTTAAGTAAAAAACGGAGATTTTAATACAACTTATCTTTTATTCAATGATTTGAAATTGATTTCAATCCTTCAAGCTTACATAACATTTTTTTTTTTTGATTCCATCATTCGTTTGTTCTGTTGTCAATTCATATGGAAAAATAGTTATCAAACGTTCGCACTCATTCTTCATGTGCGACTATAGTACACCCTCCAATCGTGCCAAATAAATATTTATATTTTATGCAATCTATCAAATTGACGAGAATGATGGATGGAGTTTTCTCGAGGGTTGCACGTGGCATAATTGAATATGTTGAATAAAATCAAACAAGCATTTCATCATTCGAATTTTCCTATATTGTATAGAACTAATTGAATAACTGGAAAATTATCTATTGTAATGAAAAATGTATTAATGTATTTTTGAAAACATTTTTCACTTTCTCTTATATCATCATAATTTTACAAGAATATCACCAGCAAAGTGAAAAATTGTGAAGAATACAAGATAGATAACTGTAAATTGACGCGTGCGCGATATGAAGGCGGGGAAAAATATTCACATTCGAGACTTCGCAAATTCAGTTCTAGGCAGCTTCCAATGCTCGACGCTCCATGATCGTTTACGAAATAGCATTAACAATTTTAAAAGTGAAAAAGAAACCTGTGTGGGTAAAATTCAAATTCATCTGATGACTTGTGTTTAACAATACATTACAGACATCAAGAAAAGTGAACAATGTGGAAGGTAAAACATCCAAAGTTCATTACTATTTCGTGAATAATATTTTGATAATAACAATGGTGAATAGAATGAATGAAAAGAATCTCAATATATCGTAATTATACCCTGTGAATTTTTTCTAGAAATTTGCGAAATAGATTCACCCTTTGACTACGAATAATTCCATGAAAGAAAAAGGTCAACCATCACAGATGAATTGTGAATATGTGAATGGGTGTGAAAAAAAATTTCTACGTTAACAATAATCATTGCAAATTCCACATTGACAGTTGATTCAATAGATCTCACTTTTCTATGTGTTTCTATATTTTTCCTTCCAATAGATGAATGATGTGGAGAGGTTTCTGGAGGATCAACAACAGATCTGCAATGACCTATTCATGAAACGTATGTGCACCTATTTATTATTTATTTTCATTATCATGTGCGCCAGGATATTTCCGCTATAGAATATCGACAACAAAGTACGAATTGTTTTTCAATACAAATGAATCATAACAAAAGCTTTTTACACACGTGCTCATCCATCGAATGAAACTGAAACAATAGAAAATACTTGAACAATTATTCAAACTTTATATCTGTTGGTGTATCGATGATATCATAAAAAGAGAAATTCTATTGAATTTATTTTTCATATTTGAAAATGTACAGATATTATTGAAAACTCCACTCTACATTGTCCACCATCATTCGATGGAATTTTGTGCTGGCCACAGACGAAACCCAATGAGACAAGCAGTCTTCCATGTCCACCAAAATATGTCCTCGGTTATAAGAATCCACAACCAAATCCTATGGCAACAAAACAATGCAATTCAAATGGCGAATGGTATAAAAATAATGAAGGAATATGGTGGAGCAATTACAGCGTTTGTACACCACCTCCTGGTCATTACATCACCGTGGTAACAAGTCTTGAGATGCCTGAACCGGAGTATGGAATGAATTGCAGTGAAGCACTTTTAAGGGTACGTACTCATCCATAATTGATCTAACAATTACCAGACTATCTATGAAGTAATTTTATAATTTATTTTATTTGTGCAGGAATGGGTGCCAATCATCAAAACAATTGCTAAAATTGGCTACACATCTTCATTTATAATGTTAATAATCGCTCTGCTGATTTTTTCACTCATAAGAAGATTGAGAAACTCGAGAAATCGTCTTCATATGAATTTATTTGTTTCGTTTATTATGAGAGCATTTATGGCAATTGTTAAAGATTGGCTGTTTGTTGATGGCCTTGGTCTGACTTGGGACATTGTCGTTGATGGTGAAAATACATTCATCAGAGAACGAAATGTAAGTTAAATGTGCAATGATGATTCAGTCATTATTCATGTTTTGTTTATTCTTTGATTGAAATGATAAAAATACTATTTGATTGTATTAAAACTTTTGAGATTCTTTCTCTTGTTTAGATGTGGGTGTGCAAAGCCATTACGAGTCTTTGGCAATATTTTATTGTTGCCAATTATGCTTGGATATTTATTGAAGGTTTATACCTTCATAATCTGGTGTTTTTTGCGTTTTGTGCTGAAACGTCGACTATCACCATTTATATTATTCTCGGTTGGGGTATACCGGCTATTTTTGTTGGCCTTTGGATCATCATTCGTGTAATTATGGAGGACACATTGTGTTGGACAACGCACAATGACCCATCGCTCTTTCTCATCATTCGGATACCCATAATGGCTTCGATATTGGTACAATAACAAATAATTAATAATCAATAATTTCCATTTCATATTGATGTCCTATAATGAATTTTATTTCCCGTTCATACAGTTAAACTTCATTCTCTTCATCAATATCGTGCGAGTCCTTTTAGTGAAGATGAAAACATCAGTTTATCTCCAACGAAAAAAAATGCAGTATGGTAGATGGGCAAAGTCAACTTTAGTGCTAGTACCACTCTTTGGAGCGCATTACACAATATTTCTTGGGTTTTCCTATCATAAGAATCATCATGTTGAACTTGTCTGGCTATTTTGCGATCAATTATTCGCTTCCTTTCAGGTGAGATCGAAGCATCAATGGAAAAAGTCTAGAACGAATTATTTTTTCGAGTGTATGATTGTTGTATAATTTGTTTCAGGGATGCTTTGTGGCACTGCTGTATTGTCTATTGAATACTGAAGTGAAAGCAGAGGTGAAAAGGGCTTGGAAAACGCAACGATCCAGACGTAGTGTTGATTCTTGGAATTTAACTTATAGGAATGTCAACAAAACTCTTGAATCGCGCACACGGATTCGATCACTAAACAATCAAGTTACCATCACATCGACGTTGTGAATATTACTCAGTCATATTTCGGATATACTTTCGTATTCCGTTGACAGAGTTGTACTAAATGATTAATTGTATGAAAAAATACTTAATAATTCAGTATATTTACGTGTGATAATATAAAGAAGTGAAATAAACTTTATTGAATACCGAGAGAATGAAGAATGAACACTGTTCATGATATTACAAATAACAATGTCCCTGATTCTGCCTACACCACTCCGGTTCCAGACTGTCAGCGAAGATTCCACGTTTGACCAAACGCTCACGATGTCGCAGCATTCGATGTTCTGCATGAATCCATGAAGATTGAGGTTCACCCCATAATCTTTCAGCCATCGCTGCTGCTCTCGGCCACAATCGTGAATCCACTGATGTGCTATCAACTTGCTCTGACCATAATGTCGCTTCACCACCTAGGAAAATTAGAAGAATCGCAGGGTTAGAACGTCAGTTTGTTGGATGGTCTTCAGTCATTCGTGGGAGATTCCAAATCATCTATCCCAATGTGTCAGGTGAAATTACCCAATATCAGATGTTTCTTTGCCATGTGTCCTTGACCTTTGATGATATTCAAGGGTGAATTGTCATAGACTTTTTGCCATCCTTTATATGGCGCGCACCAATTAACACCTTCGCCTACCCACGCACCAAAACTACAAACAACAAATGAGTGATGGAATATATGGAATGGGTAATTGATGGTTGATTTGATAGTATTTGCTCACCCGCAGTCAAGATAAAGTGCGTCATAATTCGAGAAAATCACTCGGAAATTATTTTTGACAAGTCTGCCAATAGTTTCGTCTGTACCAGTTGTCCATATTTGTATAATATATTTCTTTGGATCCAAATGTTTCAAATTTTTTTCGCTTGTGAGTCCACTTGTCCAAACAACAACTGAAATATCTTTTCCACCATTGGCTAATTTTAATTTTTCATAAGCACGATCTTGGAAGACATCCCATAAATTGATGAAACTCGACTCTGATAAATCCCATCCCTTCTTATTTTTCATCCAAGTTTGAATAGCACTTGATGAATTCCAGCAATTTATATTGACTTCGTCACCGCCCATGTGGAAAATATCAGGCTTGAAATCCATCAACATATCACGATAAATCATTTCAAGGATTTCATAAACTCGATCACTGGCAGGATTCAATTGACCACATGGCGGTTCAACGCAATATTTATTCCAAGGTTCAGCGCCAAAACAAACAGTTGCATTGTCACCAACCCATTGCCAACCTTCGCCAACATGAGCTGGTGCATCAAATTCAGGTAGAACACGTACACCTTGGAGTAGACCAAATTCGACAATTTCTTTTACGTCTGCTGCGGTGTAGACTTTAGTTGGTGTATAAGCCCCGTACCTCGACATATTCGGTAGTGAACGACTGACATAAGGAAAACTGTGTGAATCAGTAATATGCCAATGAAATGTATTCAATTTGGACATTCCCATTGCCTCAATAGTTCGTAAAATCGATGCTTTATCAATAAAATTACGACTTGTATCCAGAAGTATACCTCGATAAGGATACACAGGGCTGTCGCTGATGAATGCATCACGAGCTATCTGAATTCGATTCCTCAAATCATCATAAACAATTAGCTGTGATAATGTTTCAAGACCATATCTAATTCCGAAATAATTCTCTGCAGAGATAGTCGCATCAATTGCTTTATCAGTTGGTTGGAAAATTTTCAGAGTATAATTTTCCGGTGTATCCAACGTTAATTGAACATTATCGTTAATACTTTTCAATCCAACAATATTCAAAATCAATGATAAACCTTCATTTCTAGATTTGTCTTCACCGAGTTTTTTCACGTTATCCTTAAGTGCTTGAACACTGCGATTAATAAGACTCCCAGCATGAGATCTGGGACTAATTCCGTGCAATTCAATTTTATCAGGATTTAAATGTGCTACGAAATTTCCCAAAGATACATGGCCTGTTGGTTTTGGCCAGAATGCACCACCCTGACCGCAAAATAACTGGCAGACATCCAGTGCTAGTGGAGACTTATCGTTTGGAGTTATTTCATACTTCTTGCACAAGCCTCCATCGCATTTGTAGTGCCATGGTGAACTGAAATGGTATTGAAATAAATCATTTTAAACTCATATATATGTTTGATATGTAGTTCACACAATCAGAAACTTTCCAAGTGAAAGTTATGAATTGTAATTCATTTATTCCTTCACGATTTCAAGTTCACTGTTCTCTATCAATGATTCAAGAGTCAGCTCTTGTTTCATTTGCAGGAAAATAAAACAAAGAGTGTGTATAAAAATGTTAATCTGTTTATTTACTATTTCTTCTTGTGATTTAATTCGAAGCATCCGAACAAAAAATTCAGAGTGCATGATTGGTTCTCGTATTGATTAAGAGATGAATTCATTGGACGTACCTGAGCAATTCAGCATTCGTATGAACATTCTGGATGAAAAGAATTGTAATGAGTATCAAAAACATTTCGTTTAGTACCGTCGCTCTTGAAGTTGTCTGTCGGGTGCTAGAATGTGACAATAGCTGCTGTTTTAAGTCCTTTCGCATTCTGTCACACAGCACAACGAGAAGGGGAATAATATTTGAGTGGGGACGATGTATCCGCACATATACACAATGTTACACAAAATTTCAATTAATTATTGAACATCTGCATTATATTTGATTAATGCTCGAAGTCTGTTTGGATAACAAAAGAAATTTTGTTTGTTATGTTGACCCAATTATTATAATTGGAATCATTTTAATAATTGAGTGGAGAATAAATATAGAAATTAATGTCATATATTACACAGAATGGAGATTATTCTTGCATTAAACTGCAATGATAAATGATTTTTATTTCTCGTGAGACTGAACGCATGTGCTATTGTGTTAATCTTATCTTCAAGTTTATCGAATTGATATAGAGTGTCACCTGATGATGAATGAAATTGTTTTCATTTGGAAATTCTGTTGAATGAAATATCTCTCATATTTCTTCAGTCCGTTGAACGAATCATGAAATTATGCAGTAATGCATGACTACTGTGATGAAGTTATGGAATCGGTTGTCTCTTACATCATTGAAAAATTTCGTTGTGAGCTAATAAGAAATTTATGTAGCTGTATAAATATATGAGAAATAAAATCGAGATTTTATTCTATTTAAAATAACTCAACAAATTAATCACACTTTATCAAATATTGTTACTTCAAATTTACAAATAATTTATTAGTTGAGATGATTTATCAGGTGACAGAGATCACTGAATGAAAAGAGAGAAGGAAGAGAATAATTTATTTTTGGTCATACAATGCAAATGATGAATTTTATTCGTCGCCACGTATGGCACGATATTTTGCGAGTTCGTTTGGAAACACCCGATTAAGTTCCACAAGCAAGTTAGCCTTGAATTTTCTATATGCATCTATTTTTCCTTTGACTTGTTCGTTTTTTGTCAACGCTTTTTCAATACAATCTTTTGTGTAGAGCTGTGGATTTCTACCCTGGTCGATATAACTGCGAATAACGAAGAAAGAAATTAGTCAACGGATAAATGGGAGAAATAAACATTGATAACATCAGAACAAAACCGGTCTAAATTTTTCTGCGAAACGAAAAAACCGGTCACACACTCACTCAAACACTTCCAATGGTACGTGAACATCTTGAACTTGGGATTTTAGTTTGTCTATTTCTTGAAGTCCATTAACGAGTCCTTGGCTGTAATTTAAATTTGAATATCGCGGGTTATTTAGAGCTCATATAAATATTGTCGCCATGTTTGCTGCCACTGCGTCATGTCAGTGCGCATATTGAGCAAACATCGAACTTAACCCAACAATACAAACAATGAAACACCACATAACAATAACGAAAGTAAATTTATAAGTTTATTCCTTACATTTTCTGATTTAAAACATTCTGTCCTTGAGGTTGAAAATCACTGACTATGATTCGAATTTGTCGAACATTCTCAATGAAGAGCTCCAACTGTGTTTCCAAGTTTTCCAAAGCAGACGCCATCTTTGACGATAGGACAGCGCTTTCAGCCTGAGTGCGATTGCTCCACTAACTAAGATCACGCAGGGTTGGAAATAAAAAAGGAAGTTAAATCTCGTAAGCATGTTTATGTTTTTTCATCATTGACTTCAGATAAGAAATTAACCAACCATCGATTGAGAGCGATGGCATTGAACCATGTTGTTATAGGTATGAGAAAAATATGGGCAAAGAAATTTTTCAACATAATTTATTATCAAACATATTCGGAGAATAAGAAGCTGTTATATAATAAATATGTTGTAGGTGGTGGAACCGGCTTCATAGGTCAGGCACTCTGTCGTGCTTTCAAGCATCGAGGTGCAAAAGTCACAATAGTTTCACGAAAAGTCAAAAACAACAATATAACATGGGTATAAGTTGTCTGTTTCAACTGTTTGTTCAACCAGAATTCTCATTCAACTGTATTCACGATTAACTACTGATGTTTCATATTCCTTCGTCCAGTGTTAAGATGAGAACATGGAAATTCCATGATATCATGAATTAATTTTTAATTGCAGCCTGATGTTATCAAAAATGGTTTGCCAGAAGATACTACGCATGTGATTAATGTTGCTGGTCAGAATGTTCTCGACCCAACTAAGAAATGGTCAGATCCATTCAAAGATATGATTCTGGACAGTAGAACTCGCACGAATAAGGCATTGGCTAGAGCACTTGATGGATCCAAAGTGAAATTTTTCGCATCCATCTCTGGAGTTGCTTATTATCCACCCGATAATAATGAATATGATGAGGACCGACAATGTGGAGATTATGATTTCCTCTCGGGTAAATAGAGCTGAACAGAATCAATTCGATACGTACAACATGGGACTTTCTCATGTCATTTTTCCTGCAGAATTGACCCATATGTGGGAAGCGGCAGCAGAATTACCACCAGATTGTAAAGTCAGGCAAGTGATTATCCGATCTGGAGTGGTTCTTGGGAGGAGTGGTGGGATGATAAAGCAAATTTACGCTCCATTCTTCCTTGGAGTTGGTGGCAAAATCGGTAGTGGGAACCAGTATTTACCATGGATTCATATATCCGATCTAGTTCGATTATTCATTTTTGCATGCGACCAGCCTCATGTAAGAGGTATTTTGAATGGTGTAGCTCCAGAAGTGATAACTAATGGACAGTTTACGGAAACATTCGCACGTGCACTGTGGAGACCAGCTATTTTCCCATTTCCAGAGTTTTTGGCCAATTTCATTTATAGTCCTGAACGAGCAAAGGTGAATTTCAGCATGTATTACAGCGTTTTTCTCCAGTCAACCACACTTGTTCATGATGATATATTATCAATTCTCCTGCCCACACAGATAATCTTGGAGGGTCAGAAAGTTATTCCAAAACGAGTTTTGAATTACGGCTTCAAATACCAATATCCTAATATTGAATCCGCATGTCGAGATTTGGCGCCATTCTTTTACAAGGAAAAGCTCCCGTGATTTTCGCAAGAACGGTGAAGATTGCAAAACTGTAGAGATTGTAATGAATAGGATAAGTTTTATTGCATCATTAAATTATATATTCATTTCATCTATACATATCTGTTTTTTTGCATCAACGCATTGAAGCATACAATTATCACAAAGATCAACCTCTCCCAATCTATTCATGCACTTTGTCGAATGCACAAGTTCGAAATTTTTTCAGCGATCGAAATGACCCAATCTTCTTCACTCTCTGCTTGCCCTACTGATGGTAAAACGAATGATGTGTTTATAGTTTGAAGAAAAAAATGGAAAAAAAAGGTTTTACTTGACGTCCCACATTATATGAGACGGAACAAGGAAGAGAAATGTAAAATGGCGCGTCTCACACGCGTACAGCTGTTGTTTACCGACAAATCCGTGTCAGATAGACGTTAAAATTGAATTGGCGGGTTTAAGTTACGGTCAACTAAATCCCTGAATGAATTTTAATACTGGGGTGAAAAAACGCTTCAATCATTATCCTATTACACGATGGAAAATGGATGGAGGAGGAATACGTATTGGAGTTACTGAAAATTAATAATATTGACGCGGAAAATTGTATTGAATAGAAGAAGAAGGATCGTATCGATGGAGAAAGCAACTGGAAGCAGGTCAACGATGATAGGAGAAAGGAATTGACTTTAGTCCTATTTCTTGCCAAATAATTAGTTTGTTCAATTGGACAATATCTATAATACGTAATTACATGACGGGTTGAGGTTAAACGCAGTGTGTAGAGAACACGCAAAGGTGGGAAGCGAGGTAACATATTTCTTCTTCATAACATTTGTAACAATAATATTCATTCCAGCATCAACCTAACCTACAAATCATCATATATAATCATTATACTCATGGGAATTTATCAGATTTTTTCATTTGCATTGATACTATTTTTGAGACATGCGTCGTTCATTATGTAAATGCGTGCATGAGTGTTTTCAAACGAGACACTGAGGCTGCAAGAATGTTTATTTTTACAAACACGTTTGATAAAAAATTACTGCAACAGTGCATGAATTGTACACATTTTTCGCGGGTATACACGAAACACCTCGGTCAACATATTCGAGTATGATAGCACAACTATTTTTTTTTCCAAATAATTTGACGACATAGTTGATGACGTCAACGCTAACATAAAAGCAAGGTTATGGTAGACTCATGTGTACGATACAGAGGAGAGAGAGATGTGTATATATGTATTGAAATTTCAAAAGAGATTCAGCAATGAGTAAGCGACATCAGATGTGTGTTTTTGTTTTGCGCATTTACTTAATGAGAATGACTCTCGGACTTACTGCTTGTTGCTCTTCTAGGTTAGATTAGTGGATCATTTGTTCATTGTGAATTCATTCGGGTAATCAAATTTGATAATTGAATGTTCAACTATTGTGATTTCGTTTGATTCCAGAGGTGAACCATGAATGCTAGGACACAATTGTTCGAGCTGAGCATGGAGGGCCGTCAAGTTGACGAGGCTGTTGCAAGCATCTTCCACAGCGTTCTTTTTCATCGTAGTCTTGGTAAATTCAAATACAAACAGGAAGGCAGCTACTCAGTTGGTACAGTTGGATATCAAGACGTTGATTGTGACTTCATTGATTTTACGTATGTGTGTTGTTCATCGGTACATCTGGATCAAACGTTGAAACGAGAGATATCTGGTTTCTCAGAGGCACTAAGATCCACTGATAGTCCAGGATCCGGACAAATATCATTGGAATTCTTTCAAAAGAAGAAAAATCGATGGCCTTTTCAACCAGAGTGTATACCGTGGGAAATCTGGACTGTGAGGTTGGAATTAATAAAGCTCGCTACCGAACACGAAAGACAAATATGTCGCGAAAAAGTTGGTGATCTATTAACAGATAAAATATTGTATATAACCGAAGTGATGAATCGTCATGATTATTTACCGAAAATGCCGAATCAAGCAGAACTGGATCTCATTTTTGATACATCATATCCAGATATTCAGCCTTATTTATTTAAATTGTCTTTTACAACGTCAGGTCCACCCAGTACCACAATGGGTAATACAATGAAGAAACTTATTAAAGACTCTCTGTCCATTTAGTTGTGTATTAGAATCAAATATACTTATGACTGACGAAGATAAAAATTATAAATATATAAAAAGGTACGGAAAATTTTAAATTTAACGTGAACACCATTGTGAAGGATCAAAATGATGAACACTTATTCTTCTGTGGGATAATAATAACAACGCAATGAAAAATCAATCTTTATTTAGTGCGCGATATATTCATTGAATCATTGAGATAATTAATTGAATATTGAAACACAGCAGCTGTTCATATACCTGTTGCAAATGGTATATCTATCAACTGAATAGTACAAATCACATTGTAAATTGCTTTCCTGCACTTCTGTGAATGCCGACCCGATAATAGTTGATTGAATCTAACAAAAAACTGATCTATAACAGTAGCAAGATAAGATTTTATTGATTATATGAAGAACAGGCAAAGAAATCATAGTAAATACGTATTTCTGTGCTGTTACAATTCATAACTCCGAAAATCTCACGGATATATTTTGAGATTATCGCTGCCTAGGATTGAGAGTCCATCTGATTTAAAAAATATATAGATATGTCTACGAATTATTATTTACATATATATATATATATGAACGAGGAAAAAGGGAGAGCAGTACAGTTTCTATCGAGGAATATGCAAATAACATTTACCTGTGCAGAAAGATCAGATTGAAAGCGGTCAAGAACGTGTAATGTCTTTTCTTTTTCTGTCAAACGATAATTTAATTAGTCGACACACTCATTCACGTAATTCACTCATGAATGATTGAAAAAATAATAATTAAAGCATTAAATTGCAAATTAATGTCTATAAAGCGAATGAAAGGTGGAAACAATTCGATGTAAATATAGTTCAAACAAATAAGCATACAAACTCTGCGAATTTCAAATGCAAATACGAATTGTTAATCTGACTATGCACATACAGCTGTTTGCATGAATGGAAGTGAATTTGTCAGAGTTGGCAGAATGATTGGACAACTAACTGTCAAAAAGAACTTAAGTATCAATGATATTTTGTCAATGCAGAAATTACGTTAATATACGCTTTTACATCTTATAAAAGAAGTATAAACAATTGGATTTCATCTGATAGGGTTTGTATCTGATATTCAATACAATCCTTATCGTCACTCATATTTTTTTTTTGCACGCAAGTATTTAACTATAAATCATGTGTGTGACATAAAAAAGAAGCACGACAAAAACGAAATAAAGTTTCAACGACAAATTGTTATGAAAAGTCGTTAGGCTCTCTTGTTATGGAAAATAGCGATGTATTTTCTTTTTCACTTCCATTAAGCCGTATTGGTTTAATGATTGAGCAGTTTTTTCGATTATATTGTTTTTCGATTGTAGAAACAAAATAAAAATGAATAACAGTTATAATAAATAACGTCTTGTGACAAGTAGAGAGTTGTTCAACGTCCCTAGGATTAATAATTGAAAATTATAATTTATGAATACATATAGTATATCAATTGACAATTGAATCAAATTAAATTGTAATTATCAATATTATCACAATATATAAAGGTAAATGAGTAAATGAGTGAATTCATTTTAATAAGCGAGCACAATAAATTGAGTGCTTTTGCGAAAATATTCATCACTTTGTGGAAAATGAACAAGCGATTAATTTTTACATTTAAGTAATTGTACAGCTATAAAGAAAACAGATTAAATAAATGAATATATATATATGACGATAGTGTCGAATCAATGAGTGATAATATTGATAGAATGCGGCTGATTATGAGAAGATGTAATTGTTTAATGGTGTGAAATGAATAATTGTAAAATGGAAATTAGGTAAAAATATTAAAATTACATCAATTTGATATTTCAATTATTTAATAATTTAGTTCATATTTTCCAATGGTGAATGTTTTCATTTTTTCCCAAATCTATTTTCGCCTCGATTAACTTTTATCCAAACATATTGGTGACCTGTTTTTTCTTTTATTTCCGTCCATCAACTGGTGATTCTGTGAAAATATTTTCTCTCAGCACTATTCATCAATTTATGCTTCATATACTGTTACGTGTCTTATGTAAGAATTTTCCTCTAGAGAGTTTTGTTTCTACGAAGTAAATATCGTTCAGGGCGACCCAAAAAAAGCTTTCAGCTGTTGTTTTTATCAGCCGTTAAATTCTCACAGAAATATCTATAATTGTGTGTGAGTGTGTGGTAGGGAATGCATTTGTAATATCAAAATGAATCACGATGGGGCTTTTTTTTTGTCACAATTTATTGTGAACACTTATTTAATGGACAATGAATTTTGATATGGAATACGGTGATTTATAATTTTGTTTTGATAATAATGATGAAGTTATCTAGAAGAAAGAAAAATTGAAATTTTGACATTTGTGCGCTTGCGTCAAACTCCGCAAGTTCATATACCCACGCGCGAGTCAGACTTGAGAGAGAGAGCTTTAACGCCCAGGAATTTAATGAATTCAGTCGCAAGCCGAAATCAACGCGATTCACTCCGTATCAACGTTGTCACAATAACATTTTGTGAATATTTTCAAATGATATTTCACAATAGTACACAATTGAAAGAGAATTGTGGAATGTGAAATATTAAATGAATTCCTAATTTTGTTTTTTCTACTTTGATACATTTCAATATTAAATATTCGAGAAGTAACATTGATGCTGTGTTATATTTGTAAAGTGCCAATTTTTTTTAATTATAAAAGTCATCATCTGCAGAAAGTTCACTCCAATCTATTCATAATATTCTAAAACTCTAAGTGCCAATTTACATAAAATTATAAGTTGAAGAGGAAAACACGTTACGAATATAAATTAACTATAAATTGATAACGAGAAAAAGTAAGAAAAACAAATTGCAAGATCATTTAAAATTTTTTCCCAATAAATAAATGAGACAAAAGTTCATGCGACTACTTGCACGGCGAAACTTCTTCCAGACGTATCGACACATTTTCAGTTTATAAAGTTACTTCGTTGGTTGTGTTAACACCTCTCGCCCACAGTGAATCTAACTTTTCGAGGATATTCAATGGCAAATAACGCACAACGTTGAGAGTCATTTGACAAGCGCGTGCAAGCGAGAAAAGCACATTTCAACAGGTGGCCGTAATCCGCTACTCCACTACTTACATCTACTCATCTATGTATGCATGTGGGAGAGTAAAAGAATATACAAAAACAGCTCTTGAAAACTATTTCAACGTGAAAATAATTCTTCTACGTCAATAAAATTTCTTTGAGTGGCTGTGCATTCAGCAAATACATCAAAAAACATCATTTCACTTCACATAAATCCTGAATTCAAAGTATTGAACATGAAATATAAAAATATATAAATGTACTACGTCAAATACTGAAAGGATATGAAGTAAACAAATTCAACCAACTTGTACGAGTGTGCATTGAGGAACGAAATGGCAAAGGAAAAGGGAAATTGTACGAGCAACGGTATCTAGACTCATTATTTTTATACAGATACACGCTCACGAGCTTCATTTACACTATTCATCTGCTCTTTCTACCCCTTTCAAACCATTAACGAATATATAAAAGAAAATAAAAATAACTCCAATTGCTCAACGACTAACGACAATTGGAGTTTCCTTTTATCATCTATTCTCGCCAGTTCTTCAATGAAAAAGATATTCTAAATAACTGATGTGAATGAGTGGACACGTTACAATTACACTCAGTTGGAAAGAGAAACAAAAAAGACCAATCAGAATGATAATGGATAATACAACGTTTGAAGGATTTCTCAATTTGACCGATTCAATTGACAACAATACACAACATGCCCAAGAAGAATTCACATCGAATTTATTTGTTCGGATAACTATTTGTCTATTTTATTTGACAATTTTTATCCTCGGTGTGTTTGGGAATGCATTGGTGTGCTATGTAGTGCTGAGAAATCATCATATGCACACTGTAACTAATTTATTCATCACGAATTTGGCAGTGAGTGATGTATTACTGTGTGTCTTGGCTGTTCCATTTACACCGATGTATTCATTTTTTGAACGTTGGATATTTGGCAATAGTTTATGTCATTTAGTTCCTTACGCACAGGGTGTTAGTGTGTACATAAGCACTTTAACATTGACCAGCATAGCAGTTGATCGTTTCTTGGTGATTATTTATCCATTTCATCCAAGGATGAAAATTGAAATGTGTGTGATGATGATAATTGGGATTTGGGCAGTTGCTCTACTGCTAACTTTACCTTATGGTATTTATATGTCACTCGAACAGCCGTCAACTTACTGTGAAGAACATTGGCCTGATCAACGATTTCGTATGCTCTTCAGTTCGTTCACATCGATTTTACAATTTGTCGTGCCATTTTTCGTTATTGCTTTCTGTTATATTTGTGTGTCGGTTAGATTGAATAACCGTGCGAAATCAAAACCTGGAACAAAATCAAGTCGACGTGAAGAAGCTGATCGTGAAAGAAAACAACGTACCAATCGGATGTTAATTGCAATGGTGACAATATTTGGTGTTTGTTGGTTGCCATTGAACATTGTGAATATTGTTGATGACTTTTATGATTCGGCGAATCATTGGCCGTATTATCGGTTGTGTTTCTTTATTGGACACTGTCTTGCTATGAGTAGCACATGCTACAATCCATTTCTCTATGCCTGGCTCAATGACAACTTTCGCAAGGAATTTAAACAGGTTACCGTTTGTATTTTTATTTATTGTAAATAGTTTCGAACATTGCTGCTTTCCGTACCCTCTGGAACTATTCTAATTCTCTGTTCTCTCAAGAATGCCGTGAATCTCTTTGTTGCCATACCAATAAAGTTCCATTAGTTCATCATTCTGTCAATGAATATTCACGACTTTGATATTCCGCTTGATATATTGAGATATGTTCGAAATAAATCAATATCAAATTTGTTCGCGAGACATTCATTTGATTCATATATATTTCTATCAATATGAAATGGACTCTTCGCTCCATTCCACCATAGAGGATGAGAATTTCCTATAAATGAAATCGATTTCATTCAGTGTGACAGATAATTTATGTAAAAATTCAATCAAATCCATTTGTACTTACTCGTTCCAATAGTTTTCGTGATACAATTTCGAGAAATATATTCCCAACAAGAACTCATGATATAGTTTGAAAGAAGAAATCGCTATTTATCCACAGTTTTGTACGAACTTTTTCAACTATCGTGTTCCCAATATTCCGGAAACTCCTCAACGTTTTCCCTCCAGAATTATTGGGAGAAATAGACTCTTAAAAAAAAGCCGTTGGATTCTCTGATTAAAGTCGAGCAAGCACACTCAAATCTCCAAAGTCACTTCTAATTCTAACTACATCATCCTATATCTATTGATGTTGTTGAATAGGTACTGCCCTGCTTTTCAAGGATGCCAGCTGATTGTATACCACGTACAACAGAAGCTTATAAAAGTGAAAGACTCTGCAATGGCAATGATACTGTTCAGGATAGTTTACTACCGAGTTTGGTATCCAAAAATGACTCCAGTGTACCTACAGAAAATATTCCATTACAGTCCAGAAACACATCATCATTTCAACCTTCTGAACGAACAATCAACGAATTTACTGACCTCGACGATGCGTTGTCATAGAAGTTATTCATCCGCAATCCAAGTAAGTTTTAACGAATTTCATTCCCGAGCTACCTCTCGCCCAATCAATTGAAATTCTGGAATTATAAACCGAATGAAATCCGAATATTCCATTGTTGAGGTTATGTACAACAAATATATTTGTATATATACATAGTGAAAAATTCTATTTGAACTTTTGCAATGGATGATGAGAAATAGAAAGCATCGAAGTGAATACAACATGAAAATATATTATTAGGTATGCGCTAGATAAAAAATCGAATGTACAATATGCTTTCACGCAAAAGAATTTGCAAATTGAATGAAAGATGCCGGCGGGTTGAAAAATGTTAATACTGCGAAGTGTCTTTCCACTCTCATTTATCTTTGACGAGAGAACTACGCGTATGTAGAATGAAATGATGAAAAAGGTGGAGAGCGACACGTGGCCGTATGACAATTCTTACAGCGAAAGATGGACAATTGTATTTTTTCCTTTTTCATCTTCATTTTTATTTTTATCCTTCACGTTTCACTATCCACGTGGTATGTTCATGGAACACATGCGAGAATGTGGGAAAGTAGTGATGCGCACCGTGTAGATATCATTCACCACCTGATGAACAAAATAAAATTGTGATATAAATTTTTTTTTTTATTACCATGATATTCTATTTTATCATATATTTGAAGAATACGCATGAATGCCTTCTCATTTTATTCACGAAAATGTTATTTATATAACTCGTTGGACAGTACACAATTGTGCAGAAAGCGTAAAATACTCACTGTCGATCGCATATTTTTCTCGATGTGAACCAATGCAACGACCTGGAACGTATATATGAAATTTATTACTCCGATATATCACTATCAACATCTTTTACAATTGACATGCGGAGTTTTCAAGGAAATATTATTTCTCATCATATTCTTTTTCATATATCGCTTTCACAGTTCAATACAATTTGTACTTGTCACATTTCCAATCTTATTATTGCAGACATTTCAATTACAACTGCACACAGATGCACAATTATTTTTCTTCTAATTTCGAATATCAATCAAATTCACGTCAATCTCTGATAATTCAGTTCTGATATTTTCACCGTGAGCAATCTGCAACAAGAAATATCAAAATGAAAAATTTATAATTATGACGTACATCTTTTGTTTGCATTGAGGTTCAATAATTATTGAAAAATTTTCATTTAAACTGATCAATAAATTATTACCAATACAAAGATTATCCGCATTGAAAAATCGTATCAATTTATGATTCATCACAGTACAACAAAATTGTGATGCTTCGTATTAAAATAGCAATTTTCATATTAACTAATGAGAAAGGAGAGAAAGTCATCAGAACTTTTCGCATTATGAGTTTGCACAATACACAATGCTAAATTAAAAACAATAATAAAAAGAACCAATCAGAGAATTTCCATTGAAGAAACTATACATCTACTCCGCACTTTCAATTCCACTATAATTAATTGTCATAAACGATCATTAATTCATGATAAAATCAATACACAGAACATTGAACATTGGATAATAAAATTTAATCGACATTGAGCATTTGAATATTATTAAGAGGTTATTGTTGATATATTACCAATGAAGTACTATTGACTAAATAGCCTGAAGCTGTTTATTCTGCCGCTACCATCAATTTCCCCATGATTATTCATCGAATTTGTTTCATCATTGGAATTCATCTGAAATGTAGTACAATAACATGAATCTTTATAGCAACAATATATATACAAATTGTATCACATTATTATGCAGAGCGATCAAATAGGAGAGAATTTTTTTCCTTTTCTTAAATGTATCCCCTTTCATGTCTCATGTTTTACGTTCACTGAAATGACATTTGTGTGACGATGATGTGAGTTGATCTATCACGGATAACGAGATATATTATTCTCCGAGATAAAAATGCGGAGAAAAATGAATGGAATCTCGAAGTGTTGTAGAGGAAAAAAATGAGTCAGAGAGGCAAAAAAAAAACGAGTAGAAGTGTGCCAGCGAGTATGCCTGGAGGTGAAATAGTTGAAATGTCTATTTGAGGGACTTTGAGTACTTTTACCAAAATGTTTTCATGAACATCGTCATGAGAAAGAAAGGAGAAGTAGTAAAATTTTAATGCACTCTGGCACTCGCATTCTCAGCATCGGAGATGATAAAAATTTCGTGTTATGTTACAGAAAAAAACTGTCATAAGTGTAAGGGAACTTTTATGTATTATCACAATATCATTGATCGTCAATTCCAGTTTTTTTTTCGTCTCCCTTTAGACAATTACTTTTTATTCACTTTGTTATTATGGCTCTTTATTGGTCATCGTTGTCTTTGTTACATAATATTGATATCGATTGTTCAGTTACGTTTGCGTTCTCATCCATGATATACATCGATGATATTCTTTTGTTGTAACCAATCGCATAAATTGTCAGGATTATATTGATAACTTGATAGGTAGAGCTTTATTATCTCGTTCATCGCAATCATTGTTGTATGGAATTTGATATTTTGAATGAACAAACGTGATGATGTACAATTGGAGAGGAGTTTGGAATGAATTATTGCATTTCATTCTCAATTTAGGTGTACATAATGTAGATGAAATTACAAAAGCAGAGCATTTGTAACATACTGCGTTTGCACAAGGTGAACAATTGACAAATGAGATGGTATTTATTTCGATTTAGACTGATTTGATTTGGTCGCTGATACTTTGGGGGAAACACTCCTGATGGAAAATAGGGTTTATAATGCTTACCCATTTTTTTTTCATTCAGAAAACTCATTTTTCTGGCTGACTATCCCCTTTTTATTTCAACTAATATTTTCTATTTTAATAAAATTTATTCGAATTTGTGGAAAAGTTTCCACAAATCAAAACTTTCGTGCAATGGATGGAGGTGCTCACTGTCTCTGGCAATTTATCCTTATAACCTCTGTGGAATCACATTATACGTAATATCACCATTTTCCAGGAAAACATCAATTATAGCACATTGAGAGATTAAAAAGAATTAATTTTCCAAGTTTCAAGTCGGAAAATTGTGAGAATATCTTCATTACGATTGAGGTTATATCGCTTAGCGGAATGATGCACAACCGACGGAAAGTTTACAATATTCTCAAGCTTAATCCGAACTTAATGCTGAATTTTATCACAGATAAAAATTGCAATTATACGTCGATGATGGATATTTGTTCCAAAGTAATTCAGCTATGTTAATCATACTGGATTGATAATGAAAAATAACTGAATCAATATCTAACCTCAATTTTTTTGCAGAGAGACAAAAAAATAAACAAGTGAAGTGGTGAGTTTTGACTTGAGATTCCTTTTTACTGCTAACACGATGCTTTATGGTCGTTACATGAGTAATAGAATCTTATGAATGGAGGCATAGTTGGACGAAAATTGTTTGTGGCTACATGTATGGTCACGTCGTAACTGTTATCCACCATCCAACACAACTTGTGCATATTAATCACAATGTTATGCTGTATACGTGAAACTTTCAAACACTGAACATCTCTATTTACCTCAG
Source organism: Meteorus sp. PSUC_FEM 10030008 (assembly GCA_018881525.1). Taxonomy (NCBI): domain Eukaryota; kingdom Metazoa; phylum Arthropoda; class Insecta; order Hymenoptera; family Braconidae; genus Meteorus; species Meteorus sp. PSUC_FEM 10030008. Next base: position 69,978 of record JABMBR010004373.1, read on the forward strand.
GATGAGACTGAAGTGAAATTTAGGAGGAAATGTTCAGCTTGCATTTCAAATTTTCACAAGGCAGCCAATGGCAAAGTTGCCAACTGATTGCGAACATATATTATCAGACCGAATAAAAAGGCCAGTACATAAAATTAATGAACCGAAATAAACTGGAAATTTTCCAAGGCTAAAAACAGCCCAATGCATTGCCCAATCAGTTTGATAGACCATTTATTGGGTGACATCTCCATTATTTTTTTCCGCTTGTTAATTAATTCGATTCTATTTATACACGTAAATTCATCATTCACAATGACATCATTTGACTCGTTGCAAATTAATCAATTAATCTCGCAGTATGACAAACTGACGTATAATTCAGTTGTGACATGAATTCATGTGGGTTCAGAAAAGTTTGAGGAACACAAATTCAACATGAGTTGCTATTTTCCTCAAAAAGTTTTTGAATTAATTAAACTATTACATTGTTCAAATAACGAATTTAATTGTGAATGTACAATTGTTTACTGTCATACAATTCCTTTCATATATACCGGAAGATCCTGACTAAATTATCCTCGCTATTTATTTACACACATGTACTTTTTTTTCGACGACTCACTGGGTGAAAGTAATCGAGCAGAGAACAATATAGTTTCGGGAGTGTTCAGTCAATTTTTTTTCCCACAAATAAGCGCCTCACTCAACCATTATAATTGCCATTGAAAGTTAAAGAACAAAGAGAAAAAATATACGTGTATTTATGTATAGAGATGGAATACTTCCTCAAACAAAACCATACCGATAGAAAGGGAAGAATTGAGGAGGAAAAAAATACCAAAACTTATAATACGACCAAACTAATATACCTAACACTCCGCAGATACGGTTGAAAGTAACTTTCTTCGTCGTGGACTTTTCCCTTTCATATTTATTATTTTCACGAAAATGTAATCGATAAAAGTGAGAGTAATAGGAGGTTAGAAAAAAATGAAGTGGACTATTAGGGTCCGTTTCAATCTCGTTACAGGAAATTTGCTGGCTCACCACCTCTTTCACTCGTTATGTCATTCTGTGTTCCCTGTTCTTAGACATTGACAAAATCTACAAGTGATGATAAGGAAAAAGTTGGGACATGACATTGTTACATCATCTACTGGTGTATTATCACATGTTTCATTATCATGAATATCATGTGCCCTTGGATGAAATCGCAAATTTCTGAGATTCGTTAACAAACATGTGACAGTCACGATATTGGAGCGTCTTCATTTGAATTGAATGTGAATGACAGCAATGAATTTGCATCGGTAAGAGAAAAGTATGTAGAGGAGCAGGAAAAAAAATTCTTACACTAATGATTCCATGAATAACTCTCTTGCTTCTTCTACCATTATTTCTCTACTTAAGAGCATTCAGATAAAATTTTATTGAAAATTCTTCTTGCAGCCTATTCAAGTAAAAGGAATTTCATTTGAATCGCCAATCTCATGACAGCTTATAGATCACTTGGTTGAGATCGCCATTGGATTTAAAGTGAGGTTAGAAGAGGAGAAGTGTGGTCGTTTATGCGAAAACGGGAGATGAAATGCCACCGCATTTGAAGGCGGATCGTAGAACATCGATGCTTTTATCGTTTCTGTCTCTCTATACTCTCTCTTGCGGTTCAATATCTATCGTAGTTGCCACCGCCAGCACCGATAACCGTATCTCGACGTTCATGTCGTCGTTTGCCTCCGCTCCCACCTCCTCTTACTCTTCACTGCATTCTACTCAGCTGCTATCAAACTGATATAAATATCGTACGCCCTCACCTATCCGATAAATTCATACCTGGAACAAAAAAAAAAACAAGGACAATATGTCATCAAATATGGAACAATGAATTTGGCAGATGATTCACGTGGGAGATTCGAGCAGAAAACTGTTCACTCTGTTTTGTACATTGATAGCATATCGTCATGATACATTATTATCTCGATATCTGACCCGAAAAACCACAGATAAAATGGATGATGAATGCTGATATTTGAATGTCGAACCGCAAATATTTATCCCACGGAAAAACATTTTACTTCCATTTTAGATATTTCTGAAATATTTCTCCATCCAATTTCACCCTTGTCATTTAGATGAAATTCATGAGAGTTTTGTAAATAGTGAGAGATGGAATCACCAGCGAGAAAATGAATTTCAGAAAATTCTCTACCAACATTCTGTCAACTATTTCAAACGACAGAAAAAAAAAACGAAAATTGAATTGGGGTGAACAGAGAAAAATTATAAATTCTTGGGTCTCACTTCGATAACTTTTCTCGTTCATGAAGTATGCTAGTATTTGCCGCCACTTGCAGACTCGACCGTCTAGAACTAAAGGCAATGTATGACAATGCAAACACAGTAACTGAAAGACGCATTGAAGATACAAAAGAGGGTCGTGAAATTCTGTGAGTGAAAGTTTTCCTGTTTTTCCCTCACCGATATGAAAGACACATTGGCTGTTAACATAGAAATAGAATCACAAAGGAAGAAAAGTCTAAAGAGAAACGGCATTGTGTGTTCTCTTATAGACTTCGGAAAGTATTCACGAATACGAAATGTCCTCCAAATGAAGTAACATTCTTTACATCTCAACATTATCCGCCCAATAATGAGCTCATTCTTTGATGTATCAATGGCACATGAACATCGTCTATACTAAAATTTATACACCAAAGTTGTGGATTGGGAAGAATAAAAAAATACATTTCATATCCACAATTTCTCCACAAACGTAAAATCATGATATCAAGTATCTTTGCTTGTGGTGAAAAGGCCAGAGGGGCTTCGTAATTCTATATGAGAAATATAAAATATAAATATCATTTCCAAAATCATTCTCTGATACTCTCCGAGATAAATAAAAATGGCAGAATATTTTCAATCATCGAAATTATTCAACTAATAATAATGTCATTGCTGTGCATCAAAACCAATTGAAATAGAATGTAGGATTACTGATCAAAGGATAAACTACAAACGATTGTGAAAACCAATCAGTTGTATAATCAAAAATAATATCCTACGATTACATCAAATTATAACACATGTACCCATTATAGTGCGACATATTATTGATTTCATGCTGATATTTCACCATACGCGCAACGAACGACCATCAAAGATTAATCAGCTCTACCACACCTACCAATTTGTACAATTTGAATAACATGTGATCATGAGTAATGATAAAAAAGATGCTGAACACGACAGACAAAATAAATCACCAACGTTGAATTAGAAATTAAAAAAAGAGCCTACATATCAAAAGCCCCATCGTTCAGTCCCTTGGGGACAGAGTAATAGAAGATGGATAAGAATCTACTCAACAACATACCCTTTCAACAAAAAAAAGGGATCAATATCCCACCATCCCTTACGGTGATATGAAGCCACAAACCTACCAACTAAGTCAAACATATAGCACCCCTTTTTCGTAACTCGGGGATGAAAACAGAAAATGGGAAAAAAAAATGTCGTGTTGAATATGAAAATATTAATTAAAAATATGCTGGAAATAGTCAGAACAATGACTATTCTGCTTAAAAATACAAACAAAAGAATAAATATAAAATATTGTACATTGCTCGTTATTGCTTTTACCGATGAGCAAACAAGCGTCATTATCAACAGCCCTCTTTGTATACTTACTTATGACTCGATCCAATATCTATCTACTCATTCTCTTTATCCTTCCCTCATCGAATACATAAATACACACTCATACACCTACACAATATTATACAGGAAATATATATAGACGTGTTGATATTAGATAAATGAAGGAAAAACTATTATATCATAAATGAAATTTTAATCTCGTAAAATTACGCGTGTATATAAAATATCATATCAGCTGGTATAGATATATAATGTACAAAGCAAGTGTACATGCCACACAATATATGTACTGTGAATGTTAAACAATAGCCGTATGTCTATTTGCCGTTAAAGTATATACTCCAGGTTAGATTGGTTCGTTCAATATATTGTGGTGTAAAAGCTGTTATCGTATTGTATGTCAGTGCATTGTAATGGATCAGAATAGACATGATGAAAATGTAAAATGCCTGAAAGCATATTGTATGAATGCTGTCGTTATTTTGCAAATGATTGAAGCATTACGAAATAAAAATGAAAATAATGAATAGGTGCAAATATTTCGTTCAATTTACAGTTGATGTTTCGATGTTTTTTATTTTCAACACGTGCTTTGAGAAGATTCATTTGCATGATGAATTTCTTCCTGAATATGGGAGAAGAAATGAAAATTGTGGAGGATTAAAATAGTAAATGCTATAGGGATTGATGGAGAAAATTGTGTGAATTGAAATGATCCCAACATATTCCCCCATCATGAACTGTTGAGTTTACATATTATTATTATTATTATTATTATTGTTATTAGTATGCAATCATTTCCTCTGTTCGTGTAAATTTCAATTTCATTTGTGCACAAACATTTTAAAGTGAACATGAAAGAGGATGAGTGAAAAAGAATGAAAAGGAAATGTCGGATGGCTGTTCACTCTTAACAGATTTCACAATGTAGAGAGTGCGGAAGTGTGTTTTTCTATCCCCCCATACTATTTTTTTCACTCTTGTCTAATACGACGTTGTCATTATTTCACCACCATCAACAGTCGTGTTTCTCTCTTCTAACCCTTTCTTTCTTTTCCTCCTATTCTGTACAAAGGATTGAGCTAATGGCTCAGAAACTCTTCCACTAGAGGAGTTGGAGAAAAAATTACATGAAAATTCCAAGTAGCTTCCTCTTTTTGTTCTGATCTTAATCTCCATTGTCATGTAAGTGAACTTGCGAGGATAAACAATTTTATTATTCTGGTTCTTTCTTCAGAGATTATTCATGTTCCCCAAATTGGTTGAATGATATTCAAACTGAGATACTTGATCGGAACATTTTTCCACTACATCTGCTTAACTTCTTCTTTACTATCGTTCAAAGATGCCTTGAGAAAGCTCAATGGCATGTAATTCACGTAAACGCATTTATAAGATTTGAATAACCATCCGTTCAATTCGTGATTCAATCCACTTTCTCGGGAATGTAAATCACTGAATCACAAACAAATGAATAAACAAACAGTGAAGAATCCCCATCAATATTCATTTGTTTCACAATATGCAGACAGAAAAAGTTTAGTCAACGAATTGTTTTCCAAAATCGACACTCATGTCGTCGCCCTGAGCGTCAATTCGATCATCAACGAGGAAAATTCACCATTGCCACACGATTTTCACGCAATACAGTATCTAAAAAAAAAAAGGAAAAATCGATATAGATGTGTATATCATGAAACATGACTGGTGATAGAAAAACGATTAGAAAAAGCCAAAGCATTGGATGGAGTCGAGGACTTTAGATAGGATGAGATAGTGGGTACATTCGATATGAAACTACACAGGGAGACGACTTCATAATATCCCCTGTAGAGATCGTTCCATGAATTATTCAATAGAGTAGGTCTGAATGAAAGAACACGAGAGTTAAAAGGAAAGAGTAGGCGGAAGATTTTTTGATCGAAAAACTTATATCGGTTCATCTATCTCTGTTTTTTTTCTTTTTTCGTTGCTCTTTTCACTCCATATCTCCATCGTTATATTCTCCTCCACTCTCGTAACGATTTACAAATTAATGTATATGACGTAGTTATTCACAGCGTACTCGCAGTGTCTTAATCTCATCAAAATATATACAGACACTGTGTAACCAAATGACTCTGATGAATAATGCACGATATTCTCGCATCAGTCTTCCATCTTCCAACTGTTGTTTTATTATAATATTCAGGTTTTCTTGTTGTCTGTGCAATTGGAATGGACCAAATAATATCTCCATATTTGTTTTGCATCTTAGAAACATTCACTTTTCATATGTGATATATATTCTTACTCATATTCAGAACAATATTTATCTTCAGAGACGATATTATAACATTTCCAGCTTGTCGTATCCATAATTTTCAAATTGATCCAATTCTGGCTAGGAGATGAAAGAATGAAATCCGGGATTACCATTTCCCCATCGCTACATGAATTATTTTGACTTTTCAATTTGTCTGTCGTGTTGGCCATTAGCTAATGACATCACATAACCCAACATTCACTTTGATAATAAAATATCAACTACAAAATGGTTATGTACATGGCGAATTATACAAGTTTTGTTGTAGCATTCTACTTGGTGAATTTGTTTCAAAATCCTAGACACCAATACACTTCAAGATAGTATAATTTATATCTGTTTGCACATGCATATATGCCACAGCCAACCACGTTGTTGTATTGAGTTTAGAATTGTAGCACGGCACTGCAAGATAACACGTTGATCCGGTTGGTTGGTGTTTCCATGTTTATAACCAACTTCATCCGACTCATTTTCTTGTACAACTACATCCGAACAAGTTTGTTCCCACCGCATGATCATTATATCAGTCCATTCTCCTTTGGTTATCTAAACACATTGAGGAGGCGTTCACATTATGATGTGTGAATTTTCATCTTTTCATATAGCGAACTTTAAACATTGTCACATTTTTCTCTTTACCTGCGAACGTCCACTAAAATAGTAATGGGCAAGATGAATCATTAGTACATCAATCGTTTGAACGAATATAACTTATTATTTTTACGTCATCAAATGTACTAACTTGGGAGTTTGTTCAGCCACATCAGCATACAGTTTATCGTTGATTTTAATGCTCGATACTGGAATTCAAGGACTCATGTGGTTTACTCAATAAAGTCTCACTTAATCTAAACAGAAGATAAATTGAACTATCATTTGCACAACGACTCCATAATGTCTAGTTGTAAATTGCATTATTCCTATACATTGAAGTAGTTTAAATTGTTCTCTATTGTCGTGAAGCAAAATACATAATTTATAGTGTTTGAACTTCCTCCATACAACTATATTTACTAGAACTAATTGACTATACATTGCACTCATGTCAAATTATCGTTGTATATTTGTACAGCTGAATAAATAATATTCAAATCCATTCACCGAAATTCGATTCGTCAGAGAGATGGATAGTGAAGAAAACATAACCAAATTCGTGAAATGAACGAAGTAAGTTTAAAGATATGATATTAAATAAAATCATGTTGAATCCGTTAGAGAAAGAAAAAATGGTGTTCATGTAGATATAAATTTCCCAAGAGGAAATTGCATTCGTATTTTCGTTTCAATGTCAACATTTCGCCATCCAATGTGAATATATCAATCAAAAATCATTGTATCTACGTCAAACACAATCTATAGAATGATTCATGAATTTCAATTTCCACTTTCCTCTCTCCACTACTGGTTTTTCCCTCAGGGATAACCAGCAACGAGCGAAGGAAATCGCTTGCCTGGTTGCTTCCACAGAATATCCGTTTTACATGCGTGTCTCCATATCTATACATAAACAAAATGACTGGTAGAGCGATATTCCAAAACGGATGTGAATACTATCGATCTCTATAGATTTCACATGCATTCTGCATCCATGTCTCGTTTCAAATGATGCATATAATGTGTATGTCGATTACAACTGAAACGAGAAAAACAAATGAGATGGTACAACTGAATTTCGTTGTGTTAATTGATTCGTTTTTTTCCCGATAGTGCGATAGCGCTTATTCGAAATTGAATTTTCATTCAATCAATCCGTTAATCTGACAGAGCTTACTGTCACTCATCGTAAAATAACATATTTTTCCTATTTTTTCTCTTGAAATTCTTGCCAATAAAACGACTTGATCGATTCTGTCAGCATTTTTATAAGACTCCATTGTATACTTAAACAAGTAAAATTCCTTTCTTTTCCTTTTCTTTCGTAGATAGATCTGTTCGGATATAGGATTATGAGGATAATTCAGAGTTTACTTGTCTATCCACGTGGAATATAGCGGCTGAAACTCAAGTTGGAGAAGTTTTGTTTTTGTTGTAGTATTACGTAACGAACGAACTATGTTATATACTCGGTAAAACGAACAAAACTGTGGTAATGGAGAGAAATAAAAGATAGCAATGAGAAATAAGAGTATTGCAATTATGTAGAAAAATTTCTGTTTTAATTGTGTAATAGAGACAATTATATCATGTAATTCTATTTTTCATGCCATTCGGATCGTCTCTACTGCAAATTTCAAAAGGTAAAACGAAGATACTTGTCCAACTTTTGTTTCAGTCAAGTACAACGAATTGAGCAATTCTCGACTAAACATGAATTCACAACAGAGAATTACCATTTCTCTTTTGCTCATAACCATTCTTTTCATGTAAAAAATTCTACTCCCTTTTTCCAGTGAACAATGAAAGAGTCCAAGTAATACCGAGATACCCACTTGACTTCCTTGTACAAAATCCAAACGGAGAATTCATTCTCGATGAGAGTTACGTCAGATTTTACCCTAATTGAATTAATGGTTTTAGTAGCCATGAAGCACCTTAGTTGATAATTAAACCGAAATAATTTCCACATAAATTAATCCACCATCTTTCATCTTCAGCACGTAATTAACCTATGTAAATGCTCTCAAAATCTCGTACATTACCACCAGCTCTGACATATTCCAAAATGTCTGTTGCAAGTCTCTGAAGCAAACTCTTCAAACTTTCATTCATGAATATATCTTGTGACTGTTGCAGGACTCATAACCTAAAACTGGAATGTTTATGCAATGAATATTTCTATACAGCTATGGAAATATTTATTCATCATTACAAGTATAAATAAACGATTAGATAAATATGAATGATTAATAATGACATGGAAAATATTGCCCTGAATTTTCGTTAAACGATTGAAGCGTTAAAATAGTCGTTTGGTGCGGGTTTGAGTGAGCGAGAATGATGAGGGGAAAGGAGAAAGAAATAAAAGCGAGAAGAGCACTTCAAGTTCACGGGGAATTAAACTCAAGAGTGAGATATGGCTGCCATAAGAAGCAGCAAGCAACGAGTTGTGGAATAGCGAGGTTGGAAACACATATACATGTAAGGTCGGGCAAGTGCGACTCAGCATCCAAATAGCCCGAGCAAGTTAAATGGATCTGCAGGAGTTGAGAACGTTCTTGGAAAAGCCATTCGCACGACTCAACAAGCCTGCTCCTATTAACCACCCACTTTCTCCACCTCTTCATCTATGTGTACTTTTGATGTATACCGGATATCAAAAAGACAGAGAAAGAAACTCTTGATATGTATACATGTGACAACGATGAATTTTCCTCTTTGAATTTCCATCATAAATGAAATTGAAGGATGAAGAACTTGGTTAGAATCTCCGCTATTATCTTTTCTCCATTCTCTCTTGTTTCATGTCTTTCATTAGAAATCTCTTATTAAAAGATTGGTATTTCAGATATGGATGGATAAAAATAGTTAATCAAAGATGAAGATTTGATTGTGCTCGAGGAAGAAACTGCCTGGGAAATTTAACTAAATTGAAAGCGAGTCATTATGTATTTGGACTGGTAGTGAATAATTCTATCAATTGTTTTTCTCTGGCATTCATTTAAGAGATTAATTTTTTTTTCAGCCTCATGAAGAAAAGTGGTGCGTGATATTACTTCTTTCGAGACTATTTTATATCATTCATATTTGAGGTGGTTGAAGCGTTCAACAAAATACTGGGGAGAATTTTTTTCCGTCTTGTCATCTTATATCCCTCAAACTAATCTTCACTTAAAGAAGAATTTCGAAATAAAGTAACCATGATATCAGGGATGAATATTAAATTGAAAATATGACTGGTGCATTAGTGCTTAGAGATAAAAGGGTCTTTCGTGTGTTTATCTTTGGAAAACCATTGCTAACTTTTTTAACATCCGGAACAAAAGTGGTTTGCGATGAACAACTGGATTGAGAGTATAAGATGAATTTTACGTTAAATATTCGAGAGGTTGTTCAGTTTACTGAGGAACTGATATCAATTGTCCATGAAGTTCAACACGTAAATGAAATTGATTGAGCAAGAACATAAAACGGATCAATACAATAAACGATGTTCAATTGAGAATTTCAAAGCTTGATCAGTGATTAGATAGTCATTGCTCTTCAGATTTTCTGCTCCACATGCGTATGCACTCGAATATATATGTCATCAAGTTGGGAATGTCTCATTTATCATGGATTGAAGTCTGGAATTCTCCCACAGCGAATCCAATCGTGGTGAATTCTTCGGACGATTAAATCCTCTTCAATTAAATATAGGGGAAAGAAATAAAGGGTTAAATGGAAACATTATTCGAAATTAATTTCGAAAAACAGCGAAACTCCAACACATGGAAATAATGAAAGAAATCGATTGATGTTACCCATGTGTGGTTGGTCATCTATTTGTGCCTTACACATTTCCACATATGTATATGAAATTGAAATTGGCGAGTAAAAGCTATTTAACTGACCAATACTATGTGGTGAAATTTCCCTGTTGGAAATTGTCCATGCTAGCAATAGAGTGTTCTCACTCCATACAAAATTATGCAGAACCTGCATCATCAATTCTATCTACAATTGTCTCTAATTATAAATGTCATCATTTAGTTTAATTCTACTTAATCAACTGCAATATCACATGAGAGTCATTGACAATAGTTACACAGAAATCCTTGACATTGAATCTGTAGGAATCAATCAGAATGTTATAATTTTATTCTCTCATCGGTGAAATGTATTTGTTGGATTCCTATCTTAATTGATTACATCTACATCACAATGCGCCATGTCAAACGACTTGCGGAAAGTTCTCTAATCCCATTCTGTTCAACATAATTGATGGAATAGAAATTGATTCCAATTCGGAAAAGAAAGAGATTGACGGTTGGTTATAAAACTGTGGGATCACCCCAACGCTCCAATAATACATCAAAGCGCCCTCTAGATTTGAGATGAATATTCTGATCAGAATGAATCTTTTCTCATTCACAGTATTTGTTACAGGCTACAATCAAAATATAATTAGTTTCATAAAGTAACAGAATTTCATGTTGGTTTGAAACAGTTTGAACGCATCAGTTGTCATAGTCATGACTAAAATTGACAGACTTTGTAATGATACAAATACGATTGTGTCTTTATAAGACAACTGAGTTATTTCGCAATCCAACAAATTACACTTCGCATGCAGTGAAAGACAATACTTTTACAAATTTGACAGATATTGATATGAAAGTAAAATTAATATCTACCTCATGAATACACGAGCACAATTACAGTGACAATTTCACTGATCCCATCACCAACAATACCGAGAAATGTAAGACATGATATTCTATGTACAATTTTTCAAATATTTTCAGAACTGATTGTTAATTATTGAATCATTTAGGTGAAGATTTTTATTCAGTATATAACGATTCATCAGAATTCCCTTGAACAACCAATCTTAGTATAGAAGATTAATTACCGTGTAATTTTTTCGGCGATTTGGACGATTAATGTCGTAAAAACATCGCATTTCACTCCTTACCCCCGTCTATTTTATTATTGACGTTCAATCATTCGTCAATTATATACGCCCACAGTAATCGTATCCATCCTATCACTATTTCAATCTCTCTTTCTTTCGCCCTTTCAATAATGCTCCCCTAAAAGAACAATTCTATCCCTCTTCATTTATATTTTATCTCTGTTTTCAGATAAGTGTACGTAGCAGTCATGATGTGAATCAAGATGGAATAGTAATGGATAAAATTATGGGTAATTCTAATAGAATGAAGAAAAATGCAATAAATTTTTTTTCTCTACATCCACTACGCATGTTGTGAATGTAAAGTGAAATTCGAACACGTTCATCATGGACAAATGAAGGCCTGGATAAAGAGTTCATATTACATTCGTGACATTTTCGTTTATAATGAAGTCCCTCATCAAATCGAATGATCAATATTTGCTCCTGATGTACAATATGAATAATACTATCAATCAAATGAATGAAGTGACACAGATGTTTGCAGACATTATTCATAAATTGACATCAATTCCCAAATTGATGTCAGCATTAAAATTGTTTTAAATATTTACACAGTGAATATTTTTGTGTCTGTAAACTTATGGATTTACGTAACACATGACCAATTGTCCATTTTATAAACACCAATCCGATTAACATTTCATTATGAGTTGCATACTGATTAATTTACAACAAATCCTAATGACTTATACACAGAACAATACAATGTATGATCAGCTTTAAGTTAACAAACATTTTCATTGAATCATGGTGTCAAAATGTGAAAATGACGGCATTCAGAGAATAATAATAATCAGCGTTAGAGTGTGAGGATGGAATTAGTTTTCGCCAAACTGATTTCACGCTCGTTCGAAAAGTTACTTGCTGTACAGAAATCCAATCAGAAAAAGGTTGACGATGATGACGTGGAAGTGACAAAAGAAAAGAGTGAGGAAAAATGAGTGTGACGTTGGAGCAAAATAATACACTTCCGTCCGATATTTCATCATAATGTTTACGAGAGATTCAAAAGATTGAGTGAAAATATACGTGAGCTGAATAAATTGTTTTATGATTGAATTCTCATTAACCTCAAAAATAGCAATTACGATAAATCAATATAAATATAAATCTATGAATACATCGATTTATAGCACAATTGACTCATTATTTGTTCAAGAAAACCTTCAGAAAATATGCGAAACAATACTACCAACACGTTTTGAGATTATCTAGAAAACAAAAGATAACTATTCGTTCAAAATGTTTGTCACGTACATTTGGATCCCATATCAGGCATGATTTCTCTTTTCCTACCTCCAATTAACGTCCACTATCACCCTACCACGCAATTCATCCAATTGTACACAAGAAATTAATCAATTTCATGGATACCTTAATTTAATTGTTTATAAAATGTTACTTAAATTCAATGTGCCAAGTAAAACCGCCATTTATTGATTAATATTACGTAATTGTAATTATAACATAATCACATTACATTAAATTAAAATAAATTAGTAAAAACAATGTCCATGGAATTATACGAACTGTCTGTTGGTGATGATTTTTAGGTTAACTTTCAGTGATAAATTAAACATAATTATGTTAACAAAGTTATAGTATAATTAATAT
>JABMBR010004374.1:0-25947 GCA_018881525.1 Meteorus sp. PSUC_FEM 10030008
TATACATAAATTATTAAATAAATTTAACGAGAAAAAAAATGATAGGGAAAAACAAATAATGCGGCAAGCGTAACAACAATGATGTCAAATATCTCTTGTGAAGAGTTATAAAGGATTGTTCCATCGAATAATCGTTGACAATACGATGCTTAAGTGATTTTTAAACAAGAAGAAAAAAAATGCCAAAGGGACTGTGATGTATAATACGAAATCTCTGAAGAAAATATTTCACTATTATGAAAAAAGAAGATTCTGAAGGATTATCCATCAAGACTTCTAGAACCGGAGATATTCATTTGATTCTTTTCCGTTCGGGAGAGAAGTCACACACACTTACCAACACACAATTGCACAGACAGTACAAAAGCAAAGAGCGAGAAAAGTGTTTGGGATGTATAAAGTGGAGATGGATATAGCAAAAGAGTGAGAGAGGACACTTTGGAATTTTAAAATGCATTTCGTCTCTCGTTATGCTTTCACCCGACGAGAGAAACGTTTTCTCCACTTCATCTCAATTCCTCCGCCTCCACACACTTCTTGCTTGATCATATTCCCTTTTTCTTTCTTTTCTCTATCATCCCCATCTGATTTGTTCCCTTGTCCTCCCTTGTAGTATCACATACCGCTGTCGTAACAACGTGTACAATTTATATATAACCATACACAATCTCCGCAAGCGCAACATCGCGATAGAAATACTTCGTCATCTCATGTCTTTATAAATGCATCTACACGAGACAAGTGCATTAAAACCTTGGGCGTTAGTTCAAGCATCAAGAGCGAGAAGTGGTGGGACATGAAAATCAGAAAGGGAATAACGCACCCATAGATACTCATGCATATGTGTGTCGTGTCACAGATAGTGATGTACAGTAGGAAGCTCTACAACAAAGGAATGCAAAGTTAAGAACCCAAGCGCACGTCGCTGTGTCCGTCATCACGTTGTCGTTGCTGTTTGCCTCTCATTCTTTATATATTCTGTCAACGATGCTATACATAATATCACACTCCCCTTCGCACGGTGGAGGTTACAAAATGCACTTCATTATCACATACATAGGGTTTTTTTCACCGCATCTTTATACATTCACCCCATCATTTCAATACACAGGCTGCATTGTCTAATGTCATTGCGCTTTGTCCCAATTCTTTGGATATTTTTTTTCTTTTTCGATTATACATATGAAAAAAGAAGTTTCATATCTCCAAACATATCAAATTTGGAACTTAACTGGAATAGATTAATTAGTGAAACAACATTCGAGGAGAAGAACTCGTCTATTTCATGACAGACCATCGCATTAATTGTTGAGGTGAAAATAACAATAAACCGGAATAGTTATCAATCAAAATAGAATTTAATCACACCTGAGAAAATACATGAAATTATTGTCGTAATGCAGATTAATATTCACACTCACAATTCCATTCGGCCAACTATCTCCAAATACTCAGTTGTATTTGTTATCGTGATTCAATCACGCAAATAATTTTATCGATAACCAGTTATATAGACAAACAGCAAATTAATTTTCCTCTGAAAGTGTACACACATGAAAATAACGTAATAATCGAATATATACAATACAATCCATGGACTAATAATAATTTCAACTCTCTCGTTGTCATCATGTATAAATAACAAAGAGTGATAATTGAATGGTAATTATTGTAAGCATATCTATGCATGTGTATATTAATAGACACATATAAAAGTAGTTTGACAATTGCGAGGCCACGAAACCGTAACATAATATCGTACGTAGTAGTACAGATCGGAGACACGAATGGCAGCAACGATGGCGTTTGGACAATATATATTGTCCATATAACAGAGTGATCGTCGCGATGTTCTTCCGGAACGATCGAGAGAATACACACAAATATCCATATATTTATACACATGTGGATTGTATGGGCGCGCAAACCGGAACTCCGGTATTGCGAGTAGCCAGGCGGTGGATATATGATGATTGGATTTACGCTGATTGTCTATGCTGGCACAAATACATTAACATAGGCCGAGTGATTCGCGACAAATATATAAAGAATCGCCGTTTCCCCAGAGATTTGTTTAATCACGGGATGTCTCCTCCTATGCCTACAAATCTGATGGAAAATACGTATAGACATGATTGTAACATCATACATCGAATGAGCACGCGAGGTCGCGAAATGAGTATGGCTATGTCATGATCTTTTTATCATTCACTTCATTTCCTTTTGCTACGTTTGTTTTTTTTTTTTTTTTTCAATTTATCAACATATATTTGATGTTATTTCTGTCTTTCATGATGAATATGTGAGCGTGTTTGATTGGTAATGGAAATCAAGAGTCACCGATCGAGTGTACTCGAAGTTGATATGATGTGCGAGTGCAAAGGAAAATGAGAAATTTATTATGGTCTTTCTCCCTCATACTCTCTGTCACTTTTTCGACAGACATGATAATCCAGACACGCGATTATGTACTCAATATACGTTTACGTGATTATTATAATGAAGGATGGAGTAGACAGTGAATTAGGCAAATGGCTTGCATACATTTGGAGTGGAAGGTAAAAAGAAAAATGTGTGCAAATGAGTTTAACAGAATAAAATAAATCGTTTCTTTTTTTTCCTGCTCTGTTTTTTTCATCTTTTCAAATGGAAATTTTTCTCGAGTATTTTCTCATCATTTGTCACTTTGTTCTATAATTCTGTATAAACGGAACGGTTTAACCTTGTGTTTGGTATAAATTGGATGAGTATACAGATGAGGGCGTCGTTATATATTATGTGACAAATACGTGCATCAACTGGGTGCAGGCTTGCGAGACATCGGTACTGGACACGTGAGGACTGTACTCACTGTCTATTGTACATATAATCTCTTGGGTGGGCGCTATTGTTCTCTCACGGTCTCTGTACATACTTATATAAATTGTTAGTATGTAGGTTTACGTATGAACGTGTAATTGACCATCCAACTACTGCGAATTGCCACCATCTCGCATAACAATTCGCATACGTAACTGCATGTCTCATGCAGTAATCACCTGGTGAAGAAAAAAAAAAGAGACGTTGAATTTTGTGCTTGCGTGCAACAAGTAAATCGAGCAACAACACTGCAAATTCAAGTAGGGTAAAAATGAGGACTGGGTTTAAATTACGTAGAATAAAATTAATGTACTTTGTGATGTGTCAGAAAGAACCACAATAATTTACAAGGGTAAACTGGTTGATATAATATTCTTGAGTTTACAGTTTATAATTCATAGAGAATGCCAACTTCAATTTAGTAGAATATGGATTAGTTTTGTCAGGGTAGCATCGAAGTTGCGATAGAGAATTGTAGTTATGACACTGTTTGAAATTGCCATAAGTACGGGTTATTTCACTCACGAATCCATTTCAATATAGACATTATCCAATTTGCTGAACTACTTTAGCATTCTCAACTTGGAAGAAATTGAATCAAGAATAAAAAATTGAGAGAAAAAGAGAAATATGAGGATTTCTTTTTGACCAATGGAAAATTTTCTTTCAGGTTATATAAGATGAATATTTGAATTAAATTGTTCGAATATGCATAGATAGAGTGTGTGTGTACTGTAGGAATTGCGTAAAATGTAATAAGTGAATGGAAGAAAAAAATACGATAGCGTCATGAAGTGTGAAGAAAAAGTGACAAGAGGAAGAGAGAGAGAGAGAGAGAGAGTGTTTGATTCAGGAGAAAAAGGCAACTTGCTAGATATGCCATATCTCGTTGAACGATTTCCGGTTCCTGTCCAAGGAGAGCGTGGCGCGCAAAGATAAATCTCTTATCTATGAACTAACTGCCTCCATATACATGATTATACATCCACAATATTTCTCCTGACAATGGGGATAAGGAGTAGGCGACAAAGCAAGGGGCGTCACATCTCTTCGAGTAGAATCAATGAAAAGATGTCGCCGGATGCTCGCACCGAAAAACAAAAAGAGAAACTATCATAACCGCATTCAGGCGAGAAACTTTTGATAGATGCACATAACTCATCTATTCACTAATTATGAAACATACCAAAAGTAAATAGAGAGATGGAAAGGAGGAAGAGATACCTGCGAAATGATAAAATGGAGAAGATGGATATAGAGATGGAAGAAGGAGAAGGATACGAAAGTAAATGAGAGATCGAACCAACCACTCTCTCATCATGTGCACGAACTCACTCTATATCTACATATAAAACAATATTGATTGGTTGTACAATGCGGGTGGATTATAGGGTGGTCGGCCGGGAGCACATAAAGTATAGGGTGGGTACCACGATGCATTGTGCCCGCTGCGTCCGGTCAAACTTTTCATCCTCCCTCGCGCTCTTTTACCATATATATACAAAACGTCGCAGCCTCTCCTGACTATCCACATTGCTCTTCATCTCGCGCCTGCTCCGTACCTCACTCCCCCTTCATTTTTATCAGATATATACCGACGCACACACACGAACATCATTTCTCCCGTTGCCGATGTTGCGATCTACCCAAGCTACATCACCGTAACGTACATAAACACATACCAACATATTCTCAGCACATTCTCAGTCGATAATTATTGCACCAGCACTACCACTGTTCCGTTACCATTTTGTCTTTCTTCTCCATGTTGACGTCAAGCTTTTCAAATACTCCCTTGACTTCTCAACGAAGCCAGAACAACGCAGTAACATAGAGAAAGTGTAGAAAGAGCAAAATAACAAGAGAAAGATAGAAGTGTGTAACTATATGAATAAGCAAATAAATATATACATTGATTCCAAGTTGTGTCAATGAAGAGCTAAAGTGTTTATGACATATATACACACAAGAAGAATAAACCCAATGTGGCATTCATTGTAAGTTTGCATAATGTAACGCGTACAACTGGAATCGAATGTGCGAAAAGGAATAGAACGACAGTTGTATAGTCCAACGAGATGGTACGAGGAGGCCATGTTGTAATTATACATATACGCAGTATGTCTATAGATTGATGATGACGAAGAGAATTGCGAAAGGAATGCGTTACATATGGCCCCGACTGAAGTTGGCACACCTTGTCTAACCCAGCAACAACGTCAGGGACAGCGAGAGACGCCATTATCAAAGTGCACAGAATGTGCACGGGAAGTGGACGACGATCCAAAGAAGAGAATAATGTTCTATAGCCAATATATGAACGAGAATAGAAGAGGGGAGTGAGCAATGAGATAGGAAGAGAGAGTCAGTTTGAAAAGCATGTTGGAACGTGCCGATACATTGGCTATAATGTAACCATACATGAAGAGATTGGTATGTTGGTTTATATAAGAGGCATTTGCTTCCCAAGCAAATTCAATGTTGCACGTTAATGTCATGTATGTTATTTGCAGGTAATGATAACACAATGAAATTTATATGTGTGCAGAAGTATTCTGTTTATAATGACACTACTTTCACGATTTTATTGAAATTTCTATCAATAAACGAGATATTTATAGTTTACAGAACATGAATGTCAATGACATTGCTCAAACGTGAGACTGAAAATTTCGCAAAAAATATAAAAAAATGAGGATGAATGTAGCAAAAGTACGAAAACTGTAAATAAAAGGTCACGGAGACATTTCTGGCAGATAAAAAAATGATCATGTGTATTATATATGCATGTATATACAACGTTTGTGTAGTTCCACATGTATATATAGATAAATACATGGAAAGTGCACTTTGAATGGCTGCAGGCAGGAATATTCACTTCTGGTGGCAGAGTTTCACTGTGCGATGCTCGGACAACGTCCAAGTATGATGTTACCTACATATATATTCTAGTAGACATACACATACACACATGGATATACTCTGAATCTACTTTGACGTTGTGACTCGGAAGGGTGTACGTATCCGCAAAAATTTTCGAGTGGTTCACATATACCCCGACGTTAGACTCCTTTTTTTTTTGCAATTCTCTTCTGTCCATTCTTTTTTCCAACTCACCCTTCGCTCACGGCTCGTTTCTCTAGAAGTACATGGTACGTATTAGTCCAACATATGTGAGTACAGATATGTATATACATCTGTACACCATGTCGTTATCCATTTTCTGCATATGTAGAGCCAAGCAAACCACTGAAAAAGACCAATTGAAATTGCACTCACAGTACGCGAATTTTGCACTTTCTTGTGTGGTAATATCCATGACTCGAGTGGTTTTCGTTCTCTTATCCACACAATAATTGTGCGCGCATATATGCGATGGAACATACAATTGATGACGCTACATCCTATGTATGTGGTAGTAGTTGGATGAATGCATAAGTCACAGTTTTTGATGTACTATTGTGATGGATTTTTTCATGTTTTTTTTGTGTGGTGTTTTTTTTTATATAAATTGACGATTTGGTTAAAATTCAATTCGGTTATTTTGATCGGAAATAAATTGTGAGACCCTTCCGATCTGCTTTGGAATAGTTTCTGGGGTAAATAGGGTTTACATGTATATATATATATACATATGGGTTGGGAGGAAATAGTGGGAAGAAGGGTGAACATTCTTGTTTCACTCTTTCTTGCTCGCTCTCACTGACATGTCTTGTTTTCCCTTGATGGGAAGTGTGGGTAATATGTTTTTTGTTGAAAATACTCAGCAATCTTCATAACCACAATTGTAGTGTAGTAAATGTATATGGATTGAAGTGTTATATGTGTGTGTTCATATAGTTCGTGAAGATATTCACATATATAACAACAGAAGAGTAGATGATGTGACCAAAGGAAGTTGGTGGTTTTTGGTTGCAACTATTTCGAAATCAATTAAATTCAATCGTGCGAAAATGACTTGTGATATAAATGATGCGGATATTTAATTAAGTGCAATTACAGTCTTGGGAATGGGAAGTTTGAAACTAAGTTTAAGATGTGGAAAAAAAATTCGATAGAGCAAGGAATATTCTTTACAGTACCCCATACCTCGATGGGGGATGGAAAAGGGTCAAACTAAGGATTTTATTCGTAAAATATTTGATCCTGAAATATAACAACAGTCAATAATCAAAAATCATTCTGAATTCAAGTGCAAATGTGCAATTGAATTTGAAACCAATTTTCCCTCCTGAACGTTGCTACACGTAAACGAAAATTCGCGAATTCTTATGTCACTACGCGTATGATACAGAGTTGAATAAAATTTCAGTTGTTCTCGTCCAGTCTCTATAAGTATTTTATCATTTTATTGCTAAAAATCCTTTGGTACGAGTCTCCTGTTGTACGTTATGGGTTGTAGCGGAGTGGGAAACTGGTCATGAATAAGGGATGAATAGGTTGTCCGCATATGCACACATATATATGAATAGACGTTTATACGCGCAACATTCACATATTTGATCAAATCCAATCGCAAATACCGAAGAACGTGAGTTTTAGGTGCGATTGCCAGCAGTAAACGAATAAATGTGCAAATTTGACGAGCCGTCGCGACTCGCCATTTGAACACACAGCAACAGAGAAAGAACAAAATATATATGCATACATATATATACATCTATACAGAAATGACGATGCGCCAACGCTCACGTTCGCTTCTATACGCGCCGGTCCGTGAATAAAAATAATTAACGGAACCTACGAACATCGGAATAACGATTGATTTACGAGAGGCACAAAGTTCCGAGGTGCAGGACTGGACATTTTGCAAAAACCGCGTGTCCGTGCGCGAGGGCTCGATTGATTTTTTTTTCCTTCTCTCTTTTTCACACACACCAACTCACTCTCTTTCTCTCTGCCTAACACTCTTTCTCATTCACTGGCATTTCTCGTTTATCCCATCTGACACTTGTTTTTTTTTTTCCAACATCCCATCGGCGGCCACATTTCATACCGTTGCTATTGGAGTTTTTTCTCAAATTTTAATGAAAATCTGTATCGATTGATGCATACAAATATATAATTGTTTCTGTTGACAAATTATTCAAACCCACAAATTATTGAACGAATCACAAAAATATGGGAGACTACATAAATTAATAAGAAGGAGTGATTAATCCTCATGCATTTAATTCGTCGAATTGTTTCAATTGAACAATTCGAAGTTTTTCGTATTTTTATCCATAATTGTATATTTATATTCTTGAGTCGACTGAGTGTCGCGTGCAAAATAACGAGGTGGCATGGATGCGTCCAGGTGCACATACCATTTATGCAGGTAGAGGCGAGGAGGGGCAGATGGTATAGACAACCACCCTATGGGTAATAATAAAACCATCGACGCGTCGTTTCATTTTGGGGTGGCAAAACCATATCTTGCATGGTCGTAGAACGATGAGGACGTTTTACACATCAGGCTATGTATGACTACACAAATGAATGGATTTATGAGTGTATAAATACAGATGATAAGGAATACATATGAGGGTTGACATACTTCGATCTCAGAATCGTTCTAACTTCACCAAAAATCATTGTGAAAGATCAAAGAATAGTTCGATTCCAACAATTGCATTTTATAGAGCACTACACCATCTGAAAAAATTTTCCTTTTCTGTTAATAATTTCAAAAAAAAAATCGATAAAAATCCAGCAGATCTACCTGACATCCGATTTAATTCTTCATAACAAGCAACAATTTTATTTTGAAGTGTTTACTGCTTAACCATACACATTACGTAAATACAAGACTTGAAAGGCGCATGATAAAGCAAGAAGATGTGATAAAAGAGACTGAGATTAAGGGTGCTAGAGGGTGTGAAGTTAAGATTCATATACACGTATAAATATATAAATGTATATATGCATACATACATAAAGAAATGATGGTACACACAGAAGTGCTTGTAGTGCGCCCGGGTGAGAAAAGCGCAAGAGACACTTTTTTCCTTTTTCTTCATCACCGTCACTCTCACTCTCTTTCGTCTCGTGCCTTCAAGGTAAACGGAAGTTCCTGCATACATACTAAGATATATATTCTGCAATACCGTCACGTAGACAATACCTGTACACCCTGTGTATATACTTCACACGTTTATATATTATCCCTGACATTGGTGTGCGTATATATACACAAGCCAAGTTCCGACAACGATGAAAAGGGTGACAGTGTGGATGGCTTTGGCGACACGAAGAAGTCTCTTAATTCCCGTGCGCTCAACCCAGTGGGGGTAAAAAGTGTACGGAAGAAAAAGGAAGGCGCACGGTAGGGAGTGAAGAAAAGTGGGGAGGTGATATGAAAGGAGAGAGAAAATTGCTGGTAAAATAGAACAGAAGAAAAAAACGTCGTTTATGAGGAAGAAGTCACAGAGTTAGAATGTGTAAATTGTATATGGTTGAAGCACGTGCGCTATAAAGATTTGGTGAATGAGGAAAAAATGTATATAGACGTGTGCGGAAGATAAATATCATTTAGAATTGAATTGCAAAGAGAAAATTCTCTTTTGGAAGGTAATTATATAATAAACTATAAATGCGTCTTTCATCAAAAGTTATTTCATGGTGTCATTTTCTTTTCTTTGGATTGATTTTACCCATAGAATAATATCAATCCAACAGTATCACTTTCGTGACATTTGTTATGCTTGACGTCAAGTCCAATTCATTTCGAATGAAAAGATATAAAACGTCTTTTATATATTTCTTCTCATGTTTTGACAAAAATGAAAAAGAAAGGAGCCGTAAAAATAGAAGATTTGTGTATGAAAAATATCTGATGACATCAATCCCTGTTTTATTTTCCTTGTTGTTTATTTCATCTTTTCTTCGAAAGAAGAAAACGTTTTTATTTCAGAATCACCACAATTGAATATCCCACCATCGACCACAGTTCCAAAACTCAAAGTGTTCATTTCATCAAAATTAAATCCATTATCTTGTCGTCATTGTCTCGAGTGTCTCGGGGACGGACATCTGTTTTAAAAACAGAACAGACAAACGAGAACGAAAAACTATAAGCAAGGGGGCCAGCTGTCTATCTATCTGTATGTATAAATGTATTGAGTTAAAGGAACATCGCAAACGAGATCTCGAGTTACTCCCACGAGACGTAAAAACGCACTGGCACACTCAGAGCAAACCACCTCCTGTGGTGATTCGCCTTCCTCTCTATCTCACTTATACTACATTATTTATACATGATGTAGGTACACGCCCGCCGTTGAGATATCGAGATCGGCCCCAAGAGGAGAACGAACCAGATCATCTGCCCATTTTGTTGGTTGACGTTGATCCTTTTTTTCTTTCTGTTTTCTCTGCTGCTTCTTCAAACCGGAAAAAAAAAAAATTGGAAAAAAAAGGCAAACTCCAGTTGTCTTCTTCTCCATCTGCATATATCAGTTCCGCCCACGATGTTTACGGTCAAACAGTGATCGCCTCGTGATCATATACTCTCCATACATATCCACAGTCATTTTCATTCTTCTCCTTTTAAACATTAAAAATGGCACATTGTCACGAGGCACTCGAGCGAAAAGAATACTGCAACTACACTACACATCATTTCGACTATTCTGCATATTATTTTTTTTTCTCCTCTTTCACCGGGTGGAATAGAGATCTATATACCTTTTGTTGATGACCATAGGCCTTTAAGCACAATATCCATGTCTGGATTTGTATATAAACGTGCGGTTATATTTGAGATGATTGACCGTGATCCTCATACCGGAAGAGGATGGGTGCAGATTTGCTTTTCATAATCGTATGGGTTTATGTAAATATATTGTCATGATAGTCATTTGAATATTCATTCGTTTCGTGTTGTGAAGAAATGTTGAAGTATGAGATGGTTTATAGTGTTGGATTTTTTCGAAGAAATAAGATACCCATGTCACACGCGATAATTTTCAAGAGATGTCAGTGGGACAATTTCTCTTTTTGTTTGGTACCCGGAAGTGTATTAAGGTCAATATAGTATATGGTGTTATAATGGGGTCTATGTGTTACATCATGACATTATATAATAGACGGCAATTTTATACTGGGGAAAGCAGTCATTCAGTCATCCAACTTAGGACGATAATTTTATATTTTTCCATTCCATTCTATGCATCACAGGTTTTTCTGTTTCTTCAATTTTGCGGCGTTGGTATTTGTATTAAATCATCTTTGAATCAAAGATCGTGAGTGTACTTG
The DNA here is from genome assembly GCA_018881525.1 of Meteorus sp. PSUC_FEM 10030008. Taxonomy (NCBI): domain Eukaryota; kingdom Metazoa; phylum Arthropoda; class Insecta; order Hymenoptera; family Braconidae; genus Meteorus; species Meteorus sp. PSUC_FEM 10030008. The sequence goes on from JABMBR010004374.1 coordinate 11,098, forward strand.
GTATACACCAATCGTCAATCCTATTGAACAAAAAACCGAGCGATTATCCACTCATCGTATACAAATAATTCACGATTCATCTCGATATTTTTAGCGTCGCAAAGAAAAGAGGGGAAAATGAAAATAAACAGGAAGATAGAACGAGAACAATGCAAATAGAAAGCGAAATTATTGAAAAGATCTCTTTGCTTATCCCCTGTTAATCGCTTCCGTCTTTCGCATCATCTTCCTTCATCATGTCCCCGCCTCCCTTCGTTGCTATCCACTGGAACATCTCAAAACTCTCCGGATTTCCACCCTTCAACCGTGTCTCCGTTATCGCTGTTGTCACCACTACCCTCTTGAAAGATCGCGCCTTCTTGCGACTAAGAAAAGCCACTCTTACTCCCTCACTCGCTCTCAATCTTGTACGCTGAAGAAAATGAGGGGGTTGAAAAGGCACACGGGGTTGAGTCCTTTCTTGCTTGCTTTCTCCTCGATTTCAACAGATCACAAGACCGACCACTTAAGGTTCGAACCCTCTCAAGTTTTCATCCCCCTTATTTTGCCTTGCTTTATCGCGTGACCGCGCGCAACTCAAGTTAAAAGGAGTGACGGAGAAAAAATAAAAGGGAGATGAGAAAAGATGTTTCACCAAGTGTAAACGCGGGACCTTCCGCCAAGTTTTATCCGTTATATTCATCCTTTCTATTCCAACACCCCCCTTCAAGACTCGGGGAAAACTCTCTCTACCCAAGATTTTCCAAGCCGGAGGCCATACAGCTCAAGCATTATGTATGTATATAGATGTGAAAGGGACCTGTTGAGCTAAGAAAATACAAGTTGAGACGTGCTGACGTGCGAGCGACCCTCTCTCATCACTTCGTACATAACCATACACCAAGTAGATATGTATACAGATATAGTGACAAGAGTATTTTCTTACGAGAAACAGATCTGACCTCATTCTTCCCCCTAACTTCCCCCTCGTTGCTTTGGTATGAGAGAAGTATTTTAAGAATCTACTTGTTGCTCATAGGGATTCAGCCCCGACCAAGGATTTAACCGCTTACTTTTACTGTATTCTTTTTATTTCTTAGTTTTTTTTTTCTCTCATGGGTTCTTTCTCTTGTCCTTTTCTTTTTTCGTTATAACGAAAATGAGACGAAGCACGCGATCAGTCTCCTTTTTATATTCCACCACTAACCCATACAACAGTCTAAAAATGTGCCTTTTTTTTCACACTCTATGAGGGACAGATAGAATTTTTTTCTCACCCTATTTCGTATCTATTTAATCGGTGAAATTAATTCCAATGATGTATATTCGAATAATTTTATGGGAGTAAAATGCACAATAATTGGATTTTAATTTCTCCATTATCACTTTTTTACGAAATTGTGCTGTTTTGACAACTGCATCAGTAGATGTCGATATGTCCACATGTATAAATATTATTGTGGGCGTTTAATCGTCCATGAAAGCGACAACTTGTTGAGTTGTCTGCTCTATACCATATACCATGTAAGATTGTCTGAGTTAAGAAGCCACTTGTTGCACGAAACACTCCTTGGAATTTACAAACCTTCCTGTCAGCCCAGAACAAACAGATAAATAAAGGAAACTCAAAGGAGAGGAAGACTGGAAGTGATAAGTCCTTTATCTCAACTCCACATTTTTTCCTTCCAATCACTGCAACAAGTCCAGTGATAAATACACCTCCTTCTTCTTTATCTCACATAATGACATTTGATAAGAATGTGATTTTGGAGTAAATGAGTTTCTGGAATAGATGGGCGTAGCAGAGAGGAAGAGGAGTAAGTGCCACATGATGAAGTACATTCGATTGAGAATGAAACGACACCCACGTCAGATAACACCAAGTTGTGCGTAATAAAATATTCACTGACTAATTATGACGATGAAATAATCAACAAACATTGCGAGAAGGAAAATTCTTGAACATCTGTAGCTCAACTGAGTGTTATGATAGTTCCATCTTTACACGTCACAACACTACCTATTTAATTTCTTCATATATATACCTCCTTGTTTTTTATAGTGCATTCTATTTTATTATGTTATATGCTCAAATAGAATATGGGCACGCCTATTAATTAGACTGCGACACGTGTCTATTGTACTACTTTGAAAAAGAAACACGAGGAACCCTTCCACGGTCATTCATTCACTCACTTTGGTGCATCTGATTATCATCTATGCTTTATTAATGTTCCAGTAAATTTCTAATCTTATATTTCCCTTCAACAGATTAAGTTTTATGTATACACAAATCCACAATCACCTACTCATCCTCCTCAACCCCTTAACTCGGTGAACAATGACAAAGAAAAAAATATAAATACGAATCTTCCAGTTTCGCATTGATTCCATCATTTTTTTTTCTCATGTTCATCCCAGAGAACGAGTGTTGAGCTGATAAAGTACACGAACAAACCAGAAATCAACTGCGTTCAATTGAGAAATAATGATTTTATTGACAGAATTATTATGAAATCGACAGAAGATTTCTGACAAAGATATTTATAAAGGAAAGTAAATTTGATTGCCAACCCCATATCCCATTTCCTACACATATATATTCGTATATTAATTATCAATATATAAAGGGAGAGCAGATTCATAATCGTATGAACTTATATACATAAGTGAGTTTAGTATGAAGAAGACACCCTCTTTCTCTTACAGTGTCCAACCGAAGATTGCCGCTCGTTTGATTTTATTAAGTTACGTAACTTGTGTCGTCATGTCGGTTCTCTGTCGACTATATAGGTGGCCATCTGTCGCAATAACCCCACCGTACACTACTTCCTTTCTTCGGTTCTTCATCCATCTCTCATACATACCCAGGTTGCAAATCGATTGATTGGTGCGAGGGTGTGACTCAATTGAAATAAGACAAAACGATGATAACAAAAAAAAACAGTTCTAATTCACTTTTTCTCCTGTATCCTCCAAATAAAATTTTTTTTTCCTTTCTATGTCACTTCTGTGTTTCTTTCTTTTGATCGACGTACATGTATATAAACACACATGTTTAGGTAGAGAATTTAGAGAAGCGTGGGAGATAGACACTTTTCGGTTGATATGTGAAATATGATTGTGATAAAAGTGAGATAGTGGCTCACGAGCAATAACGTAACATAAACACACCGAGACTTTTAGCATGTGTGCATCTATCGGGTATCGATTTTAGTTTGAATTATATCTCACTATAAATATCTGTATATTCACGTGTTGGTTATATATTTTATTATGCTATTGAGAAGAGAAAGAACTAAAAAGCCAGTTCATGTACAAGTGGTGTAACTTTATTGATCAGTTTCCGAACTAACCAAAACATCTAAACAGTATAAATAAAAAACATAATCGTACCACGATCTGCCTTTGGAAATGAAAATACTTTTTGAATCAATTCGGCGTATTTTCATATTGATGCAGCAGAAAATATCATTCAATGGTTTTTCTAAATCAGTCGGCTTCATCAATTGTCAACCAAACTTAAATTTTTGATCATTCGACAACCTATAATCTATAAATTTTTTGTCAATGTATTACTATGTATTGGGAAAGCAACGTGAATTAAGTGATTTGAGCAATTGTTTCGTTCATGAGTAATGTAAACATCGACTACCAATTAGTGGTATAAAATAATTGGCATTCGGATTGAATTGTGATTGGTGTACAGTGGTGATGTATCCAAACAAACTGTGATCAACATCATCTCTTAACAAAACTGTGTTAAATAACAAGAATTGTTATTAACATCACACGCCTTATTTATTACGCATTTTCACTGATGAATTATCGGTCAATTCCATTATCGAGTTATTATACATTTCATAAAATCATTAACGATACGAAACACCAAATGAAACAATAACAATATTTTTCTCTGGGAATGTATTCCAAACTTTCAAGTTTGTAATTTATATACAAAGGTAAATCGGAACATTTCCGTGTGGGACAGCGGATATTTCCGGATAGCAAGTGCATTGTGTATATATACATATATTTATTGACTAAACATGTACACAGGGAGAGCAAGAGCGAGTATGGGTGTATTTTGTGGTGAGAGAGATGAAGACGAAAAGAGAAGGGTTTGAACAGGAGTGTACTTTGGGTTGTGATATAGTTGGATAAAGAGGAAAATAGCTAATACATCACAAACTTAGAAACAAAGAAGAGGATGTCGTGGTCGGAATGAAACTTTACCTATTTGTTAAATCTTGCTGCTGCAAACTATCTCAGATTTTATATATATACGACCGCGGTATCCCTCTCTCTCTCTCTCTCTCTTGCTCTTTTTTTGTCATCCCACATCTTTGCTCTCTTTCATTCTATTCAATAAACAACCTTGCGTCAATGTATGCAATGTATACAATAACATCTGAAGTGAAGTAGTCGATGTGAAAGACAAAACGAAGAAAAATTCGAATAAACGATTTGGGTGATAGGCAACGGTTTTGTAATACTTTGGTGATTTAACTTCATCGGGAAGTATTTTTTTATGATGTTCATTTATGTGTGTGAATAATTATTTTGTAATTATAACGAAAGTCTATTCAGAGTGTGATTCAATTGATTTCAATCAGTGGATCACACTGGAAAATCTCGTTGTGAAAAGTTTTATCATCAAAAGTGTATAAACATTGAGATGAAAAAGGTGAGACGAGCACACGCTCCTCGAAGATAAAACGCGAATGACACGCGTCGGCATGTTGGGGGTTTATCTATTCGTCCTTCATACGGAATGTACACACACACACATACTCCTGTGTCCCTTTTGGTACGCGCGTGATGTAAGGGGACAAACTAGAGGTGAGAACGGTGAGTTGCGCGGGGAGAATCTCATTGTCATGACAATATCGCTCCAGGCATGGCATTGGCGACCCATCACGAACACACATACTCACATATTCATTGATGTCAGTACGTACACGCGTGCTTGTATAATTCTCATATGAAAGACGAAGAGGAAAAGAAAAAATCGGAAAATGACATTATATTCGATATACAATTTTTTGTTTCATTCAATTATTGATTGTATTTATCAGTTTGCATATGAATTTTGTGTTACAGGGGAACAGCGTCTTGCCCATTGCCACAATTTAGTTAATCGTGAGTAATAATTTATTTATTATTTACTTTGAACAAATTAAAAGGTAATTGGAATCATCAGAGTAGTTAGAGCAAGATAATTTAGATCATAGATAGTCTGGAAATAAAATTTCTTAGATAATATTTATTAAGAATTATTAAAAAAAATTCAATGACAAAATCGCGAAGTTTTGTCAGGAATATTAATTGTGAGACATGATCGTTCCATTATTATTGCTCCACCACTTATTCTCCATAATTCACAAGCCACATAATAAATCATCTCTGAACAGAATTGATTAAACACAAGGTAGATTGAATTATTCTCCTCAATAAATTGGATATTTTTCCATCCGAAACATGACACTCTGCAACCACCCTGAGTAACCTGATTTTCTTCACTGTGATATTTCATGTCTCGATAATTTCCACGCCTATGTACGTATGCATATAGTTGACAATGCAACGCTTACAGAAGCAGAAGAAGAGCGAAGAATGAGGTGGCGGGTGGTGGGTGGATAGTCGGTTGGAAGAGCGCAGCGGTTGAGGAGGGCGGAGAGCGGTTTAATGCCGCAGGGTAACCGAAGCAGTATACGGGTAAAGGGGTACATATATATTCACAATCGTGACGGGGGGATGTGCGGGAGGGGCCGACATGCGGAGAAAGAGAGTTACGTGCGTCGCACGACGCAGAGATACATAAACCCTTCCTCTGAAGGTACATAATCATGCTTGCTGATTTCTTCTCCCTAATAAAAGTCGCACTGTCACCGCACGATCCCCCGCGGAGTCACAAGCTCGCACATATCCATGTGTCGTCATACGTATGTGTGCACATGTATGTACATGTGCGTCGTCTGTTATTTCTTTTTTTTTCTTCTCTTTTCCTATTTGTGTGTGCTATATTATCGCTCGGCCTGTCGACATCCATACTTACTGACTCCCGCTGCATTTTTTCGGTCGTGTCTGTGTGTCTATGTGCATTTGACAAAGAAAAAAATCGTATTATCCCCGCGGCATAATGCATATACACACATTCCTTCTGGCATATACGTTAGTTGTGATCGATTTGTCGTTGTCTGTCTTACACCAAGAAAAATAGACAAACAAGAATCCGTGGGCAAATAATCAAAATGAAAATTATAAATGGAAATATATGAGTGAGAAAAATATTGATAAACTGTTGTCTTCTATTTTGAATTCTCTACAGTACCTTCTGACACATTCGTATCTGTGTTTGTAATTTTTTTTTTAATTTTTATACTCCCATTTGTCCTCGATACAACTGAAAATATATAAGTATAGAAAAAGGATGTAAAAATTCATAATGTGCTCATGAAATAATTCACATCCGGCTTTTAAATAAAAGGAATGAGATCATTTCCAAGATAAAATTATTCATATCAAGAAAATTTAATGGATTGGAAATTATTAGGGAGGCGGTTGCGAGGTGTTATCGTATGGGCATTCATAAAGGCGACAAATCGTAATTGTGTATAGTATGAAACAACATGTGTGTTTAGTAGGGAGAATCTATATATGAAACACCACAGTGCGAACGGGCCGTACGCACTCACGTATTATTCCCGAGGGTTGTTCCTCGGTTGGTTCTCATCGAGGTCGATCTTTTTAAAGAGCCAAAAGAAAACTTATAGGCCAGGGAGACGAAGGAAGAGACGAGGTATGAGCATACACCCATACATACATCGAGAAGGGGTCTTTGGCCTGAACAGGTCTCAAGGTGCATGTCTGAGGCGAAATTTAAAGGGCCAAAATATATCGTTAATGCCTGTTTATACACACACGTAAGAAAAAGACACAATGCCAGATGGTTGGACCTACCCTAAAGCTCGAAGTTGTGAGCGTGCGTCTGGCGCTTGTAACGCATCACAAATATATCAAAAACACGCGGTAGTGAAAAATCGACACGTGGGCGGAAAATTTTTTTTCTTCTCAATAGATCACTTCTCATTCTGTTTCTTTATTTCTCTTCTATTTATTATTTTTTCCTTTTTAAGTGAAAAGGGCCCACGAAAGCCCTCTTGTCTTGTTCGATATTTATAATAACACGATTTAATGCGCACGAGCATCGAGAGATGAAATGTGAGTGAGATATGTATATACATATATATTGGTGTCTACATCCCTGTACGCTCGACATATGTTACCAAGTCATTGTGGTCGTTTGCCTCGTTCGTGTGCCTTAAATCTATACTCTCGAGAGTGCTAGATATAACCTATTCGAACCGATCATTATTTCACTAATCTTCCGTTATATTGAACACAACCAAGAGATGAGAATGAGTGGTAAAAGCGAAGAGAAAAATTGAGAACAGAAGAATGGGGGATGGAGAGATGTTTTCTTTTTTTGTGAGAAAAGATAAATGAATAAAAATCCCATGAAGAATTAAACCGGATATCGAAAGACGCAGTCGATATTTATGGCAATATGTTACTGAACGTGAAGAGAATAAATTTATATTTTCATTGTGTTCATGTATTTAAACATAAGAGATGGAAGATCGACGGGATTGTTAGAGAAGCGAGAAAGAAAAATTGTAACCGAAACACTCATCATCTCTCTTCGTTGCATTTTCCTCTTCCATTATTTTCATTTCTTTCTGAATTTTTTCAACTATTTTTTTCTCTCTTATATACTTGATGGTCTATCTCTGCAACTAACTCTTAAAGTGTATACACGTTGAGGCTGTGTGGCTCGTGCCGATTCGGGTCGACGAATTCTCCAGGGGCGAATTTTGCCTCTACTCGCCGATATAACTCGTGTTCTCTTTTGATGTCTATACCTCAAGCACCCACGCATCAAGGAAGAGAATTACTATATATACTGTGTGTTATGTTCGGGTATGTATCCCATAATGTGCTATACAGAAAATCTCAGTTATATAAAACCTCCCTCACTCTTTTTGTTTTATTTCTTTTTTTCGTCGCTCCTTATGGCCACGTGAAATGCGGCCACGCGACCCCAATATAGAAAGAAATTTTTTCGCTTAATTCTCGAGTAGTTATTAGCTTTTGTCAATGTGTATATGTTTTTTTTCCATTGGTTTGATGATTCAATATCAATTTTTGTTGATTGCAATTGTAAAGAAATGAAAAAAAAATCATAAGATATAACCGAAAATATTCGAAGGGTTTGTATCTTTGGATCATTTTTTCCATCGAGTAATTTTCATATTTCACTATCGGATCTATCAAATATTTTCTAACATTGTAGAAGTTCAAAAATAAGACACTATTTATGTTTCTTTTTATGATATTACAATTCATTGAAAAATCATGCAACATAGTCAACAGCTCATCATGACAACTTGTCATCATATTCGTTCACGTATTCTATCTAGCGTGGGTTCACAACTAGTGCGGGGTAAAGACTATCTGCACTCTCTTCACAATTACCAAACAGCTGTTTTAAAGTGAAATACATTCGAACGGAAGTTAAAAATGTATGCATATAGAAATATGATAAACATTTCGCTAGTGGGTAGAGGAAAAAAAAGGCAAATGTAAGAGTCATTGGTGCGCATCAACGATAAAATGACCGTTTTTTTTCTTTCTTATTTTCTACACAAATACCTACTAGTAGCTACATAATACAGATAGTATAATAAAACGTAGACGTACAGGAGGGATGTGGTACATTGTGTGTTGGCATACAAACCGCCCACGCGCGCGCCTCCTTTACCTTTGGTATATAGTTAACTGTAATATACAAACGCGCGTGCGCTTGCAGTTGCAAAAGGAAGCAGGAAATATCATGCTGTGCAATAACCCGAATTGCTTCACAATAACGACAAATTGCCCATGGCTGTCTATTGATATATAATAATAAATACACATTATGAGTATTATGTATCAACAATGTGTGAAAAGATTGAGCAGATCTGTACAAACCTCTCATTATCTTGTTCAAAGTTTAAGAAGAGTAAAAAAAGTGACGACAAGAAAAAAAATATTTGTATCAAAAGAAAAAAGAAAATGGGTGGATGAATGAATATACGGATGAATGAAATAGGGGATGAATGGATGCAACCTTGTGGTCCAGTGTGTGTTACACTTTGCCATTTTATGCTCATACCCCAACTGGACAATGCGAGTCATTCCAAAAAGTTCTTTATATTTAGTTTGTAAATCCACTGGATGTCTTTATTAGTGTGATGTAGACTTGTGAGTATAAGAAAATCGGCTGGGGGTCTGACTTTAGCTTGTGCTCATTCATTTGTAAGATCAATTGAAATGTCGTGGACATCGAAATATATTTCCGATCGTATTTATGAGAGAGATGAATGTTCAGGTATTTCTGACGAACCGTTTTCAATATCTTGAGGATGTTAAATCAGCGTTTGTTCACTAAAATTGCTTGGTCGAATATTTTTAGATGTAAAGATGCATCGATAATTTAATGTTTCAATAGATTTGGACATTTACTCAGGATCTATTGCAGTTTATCGCGATGGTAATGACAAATTTCATAAGTCAATTGGCAGAATGAATGGTTGCAGATTTGGCAAAGCGATTCCACTCTTTCATTATTTAATCAGTCAACATACGAATTTCGAATGTGCGCGGGGCTTAGAGAGGGTGGAGAAAAGAAAAGCATAGGGATAAATAGCGTCGTGTAGTATATTCAGCACACCCCTCCGCCGCCATAGTTTACCCTCTAATATCGAAGTAGCTCGTGCGGCTACCTGAGCAGCTGCGACGACGACACACTAAGGGGCCTTTGGCCATAAGTTTTATTTTTATATTTAACCTCGCCTTATGGGCCTCCGAACATACTAGCGCGCGCGCAACTTACTAAAAAGCATAAGAGGGAGAGAGAATAAAACAAGAAAAAGTGATGATGGGGAGAATGAGAGAAAGGGAGCAAAAGCAAGGGATATTATGGGAGCCCCTTGGACGTCAACGTCGCCAGGTACCCCCGACCTCGTCTACACACAACTCCAACGTCACGCTCGAGAGGGGGTGCCATCTGCCTCCTCCCCCCTAACGAGTAGTGTGACGTCAGGTGTGACGATGTACACTGTCAAGGAGCGTATGTCTTGCCATTAACCCCCTCGATGTTGATCAACAGTGTTGCCACGTTCCTTCATACAAGCGACGATAAAAATTCATACAACATTCTGTATTGGTATTTATGTTCATCTATCCTTCCTTCTTCTAGAAAAATTTCGGAAAAATTGATTCCGTCGCTTCTCCAATGGTGTCATGAACTAGAAAGAAGACGCAATCGAAAAAATATTTCAATTTATACCTGTCAAACCGTCTCAGTATGTTGAAGAATTATTCACTCACAGTGAGTTGGAAGAATTTTGAGCTGTTCTTACTCTTCTTTACTTGAACTCTAAAAATAAAAATATGAATTTACACTTCTGTGAAATCTCCATTTCAATGATCAATGCACTCGTTGATATACTTAAAATATCAAGTTCATCGTGAAATGTTTCGTTTTTGTTTGATTATGAATTTTTTCTTCAAATAATTATGGACTTGACGGTATGTAGAATGGAAACTATGTCGGTCATGTGCTCCTTATGGTACCTTAACGCTCCGTCGTACCTAACGAGGTCAACCAAACGCCAGTATATTAATTCATATAGTTGGATATATATACATATATCTATATCCATGCATGTGTAGTATGGTTGTTATACCTCGACGCTCAACGGCCGCGAAATAATTACCATTTCCCGAGTTTCCTGCGGGTCGCACCAGTTCAACTAGGTAATCACTCAGCACGTTACGCCCAGATCTTGAGTACTTTTGAGTCTACGACAACTTCGAAATAGAGAAAAAAAATCTCACGTCTTTTTCAATTAGAAGTTTCATAGCGAAAAACAGAAAAATGAGAAAAAATTCATATGAGGAAAATTGTTTAATTGAATTATTCCTCTAAAATGTCACATTGTGTCGTCAATTTCAAAATAATATTTTCAATTATCTCTACTTTTGACGTATCGAACAATTAATTCTTGTTTCAATTTTTCCCTAATCCGAATAGAAACTTTGAAGAGTCATCCACGTGACTGCTTCATTCTTTTTTATTATTCTCTTTATTTGATTTAATCGGTATGATAGTTCCCTCTTCTTTTTCCGCGATGAAAAGTTTCACAAACAATTGCGAGTCTATGCGGTTGAAGAATTGACTTTCAATCCATATACACGTCTACACTCACATTCATATCCAATCTATATAAAAATACACAGAAGATAAATGTGTATAGAAATTGGCGCGTGTGTTTCCATTGAATCAGGCGCAACGCCGCATTTATATGGCGTATGTAAGGGGGTCTTGCGCCCCCCCCGCAACGGGGAGAAACGGAGAAGAAAGCATATATACTTATATACGTGGTAGAAAGGAACACAAAACATATGTACATGAATGTACTACGTACAAATTCAAATAAGGGATCGCAAAGAGTGTACATACGCAATGTGTGGGTTTTCTGGCCAGACGCAGGTCTTTCTAACATCGCGACTCCGTGGCCACACGTCACGGAACATCTGCCGCGAATATAGCGCGTGCGTAGCCCTCGTTCAACTCTAGTAAAGAGTCTAAATACGAGGGAGAAAAGAGAAAGAGCAAAAAAAAAGAGAATTTGTAGAATGAATATGAGTGAGTGAGTGGCCCAAAGAGCGACGCAGGAGAAGGGTCCGAGACTGAGACAAAGAAAGTGTGTATGACGTACAGAGCAGCTGCGATTGTATGTATAGATGTATATATATAAGACTTATACGTATCTAGGGCCCAGATGAGAGGGGAAAATTACAAACACGATGTATTGCAGCCCTTCTAGACTTTGGATATTTCGTGAGAGGGATAGAAATACCCCTTGATTGAGCATCGCGACACGGCCATCTCTGCGTGACCCCACAAGATTTATTATTCTTGATCCGCAAAATTTGTGATTGAAGGTTTTTCAAAAAATTTCCAGCTTTTCATGGAGGTTATCGAATTTGTGTTATTAATCGTGCAATATTTTATTTCCAAAAATTAATCAAATTCCTTTCATATAATTCGATGGAATAAAATTCTTACTCGATCTGCGATTTTTATTTCTTCAGACAAACTAATCTTCAGACAATAAAATAATTAAACAATCAGGAGTAAAAAAATTCAAAGGGATGACAGGTAATCAAGGATCATCTGCAAATTTATCTGGAAGTTTACATATAAAAAATGAAGAATGACGATGGGTCACAAGAGAAAAGAAAAAATGAAGGGAGTCAAAGAATGAGAACCCCCTCGAATATCCTCATTATTACCTGACCTGGCACGCACATGTGTATATATCTAGGTGGAGTACACCCTATTATCATTATTCGCGCTCCCTCGTCATTTCAGTATTCCTCTTCCTCTTTCTTTCAAGTTTTTCTGCTTATGTGTTGATGTATACCTATATGATGACCCCCAAGCTCCCCCTTTACCGCTGTACCCCTCGGCCACGCATCTGCCGGGGGCACGCGCAACTCATGCTCGAGTGTATTTACAATCTGCCTCGACTCTCTCCCCTTTTTTTTACACTCATACATGCTTAAATGGCTCGAAGGACGATATAGAAGAAAACAACGCGTCTAAAATCTTCTACTGCACATTTGTCGCCGTAAATATATATATACAATGTGTATCCAGGGGTTTATTAATTTTCCACTTGGATTACGTCCTCTCGCAAACCTCGTTTATCTTTAGAATTCTCCTTTTTTTTTCTCTTCATTATTTCATTCTTCAACGATAGATGAAATTTTCGCATGGATAAAATAAGGATAATAAACGAGACGTGAGCGAATGTGCGTACTCTTGAGGGTTTGTGATGGTGGGGTTGCGCAGATTATCTGAAGAAAAAATAATGTATCAATAGGTGGGTGACAATAACTATTTTTGATACGTTTTGTATATGTATTGCGTGATTGTGCATGAGAATCTGAGGGTGTTCATGTATATGCATATGTTGGGGTGATGGGGGAGAATTCTCGCGAATTGTTTGGAAGGGTTGTCTCCTCGACAGATGCATATCGATGTGGAGAAACTTGTCTATAGTGTAAGGATATATTTTCCGTGAAAAGAGTGCGTATCGAAAGGACTCGACTGCCCATTGAACTTTCTTTTACATTCTTCATTTGGAATATTCAATCCTTTGTGCATCTGTCCAACCATCATTGGATATATTTATCTATATTGAAGGATATGAATATGTATTGGGTATTATTAAATACAGATGTTCTGGAATTGTGAAAAACCCCTTTGCGTTTTTCTTGGCCAATGTGACTGTTCGAGTGTGGAAAATCCCACCGATAGAAAATTGAAAAATGTATTCTGTTGAGATACTTGGGGTGGTTCGAAGACTTATGGCAGTGTGAGTTTCTACCACTCGTATTTCTTAAAGATTGTCAGTTTTACCCATGAAGCATATGTTGCAAGCTATACATCTACAGAATGAGAAGAAATCTTGGAATCTGTTTCGATGTAGTATGTGAAGAAAATGAAAATAAATGAGTAAGAAAAGGAAGGTGAAACTGGTCTGCGTTGCTATGGACCAGGTGCATCTTCCGAGACGTTCATCACCTGCTTCCTCGTAAATACTAAACCGCAAAAACTTGTCTTTTCTCCTCAAACTTTCGAAAGAACATTGGGAAGATTGGATTTTTTTTACTATTTTGAATCCATGCAGTACATGCGTGTGACAGAAAAACTTGTGTAAAAGTCTGGTTGTGGTTCATGTTGACATGATGCAGTTTGAACTAATGAATAACTCAATGATTCTCTCCGAAATAAATTTATACATGCGATGGATGAAATAATTTCAATAATTCGACTATCGAAATATGGAAATCATCACCATGTCCCATGAATGATCCCAACCATAGACAGTTAGATATCGATCAATCTCTTCATTCTTTCCTCGATATCAAAAATAGTCAATTCCGAACGAAAATTTTATGCGTTTGTGTTCCGCTTGATGTTAACATTTTATCGAAAACATTCCTGACAACATTCTCCTTCCTGTATAAACATATATACATCCCTGGGTTTTTTTTTTTCATTTCACTCCGTCGCCGCTTGGACCTCGCTGGGCGATCAATGAATTGAGGCACTCTTTTTCCAACTTTTTTTTTTTTCGGTCAGCCTCTTCCTGCATCCTTGTTGAACGCACGTTTATCCAGTGGATCTATCCATCTCTCTTTTCATATATAACCTACCCCTTCCGTGTTCACGTCGCGCGCACTGACCTCCCCACTCGTCCAATGCCATTCCTCGCGCGCCCTCATCCGTTCTCTCATCACTCTTTCTCACTCCTCGGTTACTCACGTTCATCTCTATCTCGCTTTCTCTTATTTTGGCTGACGTTTACCCCTTTCAATCCGGGATGGCTCGGCATGTCCGCCGCTACTGCCACCCAGTCCTTCTATCTATTTATCTATACGTTTTTTCCTCTCCTTTACCCTTCTTTCCCACTAGTTCTCTCTACGCGTCCTGGTCAACGTTATCAGCATCCCCCTTCATCCCTCACACACCCATGTGCAACACACACCCCTATGTATATTAAATACATGCATTCGCGAATATGTGTACACTGCAGTTGTGCAGTAAATGCGCGCAAGATATCCATACACACTCACATACGCGATGAATTCGCATGTGCATCGGCAGATAAATCTCCACGGATTTTATATACGTGGGGAGTGTATATAAAATGTGAGGGAGAAAAAAGACAAACATATATATATATATAT